>JARQOD010005270.1:0-49009 GCA_033576555.1 Oophaga sylvatica | reverse complement strand
ACACGACGCTTAGGTCTATGGATTAGCCCAAAAAATTTAAAAAGCAGAAAAAAAGGGAACTGTATCGAAAATACCAGGTGTATCAGTGTGGGGAAATTTAAAAATCCCCGTATTATTTCCGGGTCAGACACAGATGCTACAGGCTCGTAGGATTAAAAAAGGGAATAAAAAAAAGCAGAAAAGGGTACTGTGAGAAGCGTACAGCTTATCAGTCTGGGGGTAATTGTAAATTTCCCCGTATTATTTCCGTGACACACAGATTTAAAAACGGGCTCAGATTGATTAGACCGAATTTAAAAAAAAGCAAAAAAGGGTACTGTATCAGAAAAATACCGGGTGTAACGTGTAGGGGTAATTGTACTCCCGTTTTTTTCCCAGAGCAAACACAGGTGCTCACAGGCTCGTATGGATTAGACCAGAATAAACAAGCGAAAAAGGGGGACTTATCAGAAGCGTACGCGTATACAGTCTAGGGGTAATTGTAAATCCAGTATATTTCCCCCGGAGTCAACTCAGACGCTCCAGCTCGTATGGTTTTAGAAAATATAAAAAAGCAAAAAAGGGTACTGTATAAGAAGGTCGCTTTATACAGTGTAGGTAATTGTACATTCCGTTATTTTTCCCGGAGTCAAACCAGGGCACGGGCCCAGTAGGATTGACCAGCAAAAAAAGCATTAAAAGGGTACTTTATCAGAAGCGTACGCTGATACAGTGAGGGGAAAAAAATAACCACTACCAGATTTATAATGGTGTAGCTGTGGGAACCCCCGTTTACCGATTGCTACTTTTTCTCCATACCCAAATGCACAACAAAAAAAGAGGAAAAAATGGGTTTTTACTTTACAAAATTTTAAAAAATTTTTTTAGCCCAAGTGAGGAATATAACAATAAACATTAAATACAAAGATTGTTAAAAAGACACCCGAAAAACCTGGCAAACAGAGTACACCATGACATAGAAATAACAATGTACATGACTTAAATTTTGTCAAGAGGGGAAATACCCCAAAAGGGGTCAATCAAAACGGACCCCTACTTGTTTAAGAACTCCTAGTTGGAGATCCATTCATTTTGGGGAAGTGGTAATAGAATACCGCAATCCCCCTAAGCAAACATAAGAATCCCAAAAATAATCGGGATGGGATGAAGAAAAGAAGGGGTCCTCACCAGGTCCTCACCAGGGTATCTTATGATTGCTTATGAATTGCGGATGTCAGGTTATCCCGTACCAAAGATATGGGTCTCCAACTTTGAGTTCTCTGAAACAAGTTGGGGCCGTGTTTATTTTTCCCTTTGGGGTGTTTCCCCTTGACACAATTAAGTCATGTCATTGTTTTTTCTATGTCTATGGTGCTACTCTGTTTGCCAGGTGTTCTGGTGTCTTTTTAACACACATCTTTTGTATTCTAATGTTTATTGTTATATTGCCTCACTTGGGCTAATAAAACTTTTTACAATTTTGTAAAGTAAAAACTCCATTTTCGTCCTCTGTTTGTAGTGTAGGGTAATTGTAAATCTCCGTATATATTTCCGGAGTCACACACAGACACTCACAGGCTCAATATGCATTAGACCACAATATAAAAAGCAGAAAAAGGGTACTGTATCAGAAAAAAACAGGTGTATACAGTGTAGGGGTAATTTTAAATCTGCGTATATATTTCCGGAGTCAGACACAGACGCTCTCTGGCTCAGTATGGATTAGACCAGAATATAAAAATCAGAAAAAGGGTACTGTATCAGAAGATACCAGGTGTATACAGTCTAGGGGTAATTGTAAATCTGTGTATATATTCCGGAGTCACACACAGACGCTCACAGGCTCAGTATGGATTAGACCAGAATATAAAAATCAGAAAAAGGGGACTGTATCAGAAGTGTACAGCTGTATACAGTCTAGGGGTAATTGTAAATCTGCGTAATTTATTTCCGTAGTCCACACAGACGCTCACAGGCTCAGTATGGATTAGACCAGAATATAAAAAGCAGAAAAAAGGGGACTGCATCAGAAGATACCAGGTGTATGCAGTGTAGGGGTAATTGTAAATCTGCGTATATATTTCCGGAGTCACACACAGACGCTCACAGGCTCAGTATGGATTAGACCAGAATATAAAAAGCAGAAAAAAGGGGACTGTATCACAAGCGCACAGCTGTATACATTGTAAAGGTAATTGTAAATCTCTGTATATATTTCCAGAGTCAAACACAGACGCTCTCAGGCTCAGTATGAATTAGACCAGAATATAAAAAGCAGAAAAAGGGGACTGTATCAGAAGTGTACAGCTGTATACAGTGTAGGGGTAATTGTAAATTTCCGTATATAATTCCGGAGCCAGGCACAGACGCTTTCAGGCTCAGTATGGATTAGACCAGAATATAAATAGCAGAAAAAGGGGACAGTATAAGAACCATACAGCTGTATACAGTCTAGGGGTAATTGTAAATCTCTGTATATATTTCCGGAGTCAGACACAGACGCTCTCAGGCTCAGTATGGATTCGACCAAAATATAAAAAGCAGAAAAAGGGTACTGTATCAGAAGTGTACAGATGTATACAGTGTAGTGTGTTGTGAATGTGCTAGAGATGGTTTCTGAGCAGAGGCTCCCTCTGGTGGTTACAGACAGTACTGAACCTTTCAGTGAGGAATGGCAATCTGGGATCGCTGACTGGTCTGATATAAGGGAGGTTCCCTCCCATGATGGTCGCCGGTGATCAATTGTTCTGGTCTCAATTGTGGAAGTTGCTGGTGTCTTGCCTGCGTCTCCTGCCTTCAGATAAGATATTTTCTGCTTCTCTTTTTGTGCTTGCTTTTTGCATAGTTTTCTGCTCATTTGTGGAGGATAGCCGGGTCTCCTCCTGGGGCCTGTGCCCCTCACAGTTCATCTGTAGCCACTGTTATTTGTTCATTTGCTTTTTTCCTGTTTTTTCAGCGGCTGCGGCTTGGTTTTGTTCACACTGAGATCTGATTTAGTGGGTGGCGAGTTCGTGTGATCTCAGTTTTTTTGTAATCAGAATTGTTGGATTTTTGTAGGGTTTTTTGGGTTGTAGAAAGTAATCTATCTGTCCTATCCTATTTAGTCAGCTTGTGGCCCCTGCGTTTGCTCAATTTGTTTTTTGCATGCGTTTGTATTTTCATCTTGTCTAACCTCCATTATGTGTTTGGGGGCTGCCTATTCCTTTGGGGCTCTCCTCCGGGGCAGTTAGCTTTCCTGTTTCTATCTTTAGGTATGACGAGGCGTCTAGGTTAGTTAGTTTAGGAATCTACAACCCACTAGTTACCAACATCTCAGGTGTTAGGCTGTCCTCCTCAGCTACCGAAACATAACAGTAGTGGTAATTGTAAATCTCCGTATATATTTCCGGAGTCACACTCAGACTCTCACAGGCTCAGTATAGATTAGACCAGAATATAAAAAGCAGAAAAAGGGGACTGTATCAGAAGATACCAGGTGTATACATTGTAGGGGTAATTGTAAATCTCCGTATATATTTCCGGAGTCAGACACAGATGCTCACAGGCTCAGTATGGATTAGAAAAGAATATAAAAAGCAGAAAAAGGGTACTGTATCACAAGCGTGATGCTGTATACAGTCTAAGCGTAATTGTAAATCTCTGTTTATATTTCCAGAGTCACACTCAGACTCTCACAGGCTCAGTATGGATTAGACCAGAATACAGAAAGCAGAAAAAGGGGACAGTAGCAGAAGCATACAGCTGTATACAGTGTAGGGGTAATTGTAAATCTCCGTATATATTTCCAGAGTCACACACACAGACGCTCACAGGCTCAGTATGGATTAGACCAGAATACAGAAAGCAGAAAAAGGAACTGTATTAGAAGATACCAGGTGTATACTGTGTAGGGGTAATTGTAAATCTCCATATATATTTCCGGAGTCACACTGTTATGTGCTCGATTGCAACAACTTTATTGTATAATGGATTGCAACCGAATACGGGGTCCGCGATGCAGTTTAAAGTCACTGCTGCCAAACACCCCTAGAGTATGAGGGTCAAACTGACAATAGAAATCTAACATTAGATCTCGCCTATGTTACTTCACACTAGGGGAGATAATGAACACCCAAGTGCAAAAGAAACAGGGGGAAAAAACACCACCAAGGCAGGATTAGACACAATATGTATTTTTATTGAAAATATAACATAAAAAATTGCACATACATAATATATTAAAATGATGTAAAAAAGGAAGCAAAAACACCACCCTACAGTACCCAATAGCCGGGATTTATATCCACATAACCAGGCATATGAATAACCTAACAAATAAAAAATAAAAAAGCATATAAGGCGCAGTGTGCCAATATTGTGTAGCAAAGAAAATGTGTGCTATGTGTGTAACAAAATATGAACCACAGAGTGCTCAAAATACTAAACCTAATCACAAAATTGTGATCTGACAGATGACATGTGTGCCCAATGAGAGGATGGTAGGAGTTATACTTCACCCAAAATTACGATGTAAGACACAGATGAAGTTATTCTTCCCTTATCTGGACATTTGGACTGACGCCCAGAAACTAGATTGTAACTTGTTTTTAGCTGTCTCAGCAACCTTCTATTACTATGAATTATCACTTTTCTAATTATGAAACTTTCTTATCAACATTCCACTGTTATGAATCACTTTGCTGCTTATGGAACAAAGGAATTTTACTGCGCCTGTGCGACAATATCTTATGATTTGTTAGTATAAATAAAGGGATAGCATCCATAGAGCGGGCGCGCTCAGGGGCTTCCCAGTACCTGATTATACACTACGTGTCTGTGTATTTCTTGTTACGGGGATACTCCGACTCCAACAAGGACCCTCCATGGCTGAATGATCCTAACAATTCCTGGCGCCCGAACAGGGACCCGAGGTCTGCGTATTCCTTCAAGTTCATCGACCGGCACGAGTAACCGCTGAGATTGGGACATTGGAACAGCAGATGACAAACCTGGCCAGGTAAGAGACACTGTTAGTTCTCTTACATCTGCTCTGCGATAGTCCGTAAATTTCATGCATATCTTGTGTTGGGATTGAGGAACTAGTAGAGAAGAATACCTATAGCTCGGGTCATTCATGTATATACTGTAGGATCTGCCGAAGGAGAGGTCAGAGAAGGTCATGAAATGTATGGTATGAAAGAGATGTGGATGTCGGGAATAGCCTCATAAGCCGCACTAAGGTAGATGACATAAGTATTACGGAGATTGCCTAACTGAGTCATAAGGTTGTGTCCTTTCGGGGAAACCTTCGCTCACGCTTAACTCCCGAACCTTTGTCCTCCTTTCTGACGGATAAGAGATTGATAGAATGAGCCCATGGAAGTAATGATAATACTCCAGGGACACGATATGTAATGGAGACTGTATGGTTCATTTTATGTATTGTTGGTCTTGCCCTTGTTGCCATATATATGTGTGTTAGAATTACTCTACACTTCAGACAAAACGGTTCAGATAAACCGTTTCAGATACTGGCTCCTTAGGACAGAATAGGTAACGAGGAAAGGTAGAATATAGAATATATTCTATCTAACCCAAAAAAGCCTCCTAAGGTAGGAATAGTCAGGAAAAATGGGCAACAAACAGACTAAGACCACAAATGATGAACAAGATGTCTATACAATCGTGAAAGAAAGGTGTGGTGTAGAAGCAACTAAGAATTTAGGGAAAGTTTGCAAAACTTTTCAGGTAGCAAGGCATGAAAGGTTTAACAGGAAGATATGGGAGGACATTCAGGTTAGAAAAGCGGGAGTAATAAGGGATAAAGGATGGCAAGAGCAGGTTGACTCTATGGTCAAATTATCCAAACTAGCAGAAACAGACCATTGGTCTTTTAATAAAGACAATGGGTTATGGAGAACTCCAGTCAGACAGGGTCCCATTGTACAAACTGAGAACAATAAACAAATGAACCCATTGGCACCACCATATCAGCCCAGGTCAGAACCCACACTGTATCCTGATCTTCGGGGTCCGGGTGGATGGACATGTACAAACTGTGGACTCCAGAATCCAGACTGGAGAGACACATGTGCAGGATGTGGAGCACCACAACCACATGATATGTTGGCACCAGTGCGTATCCTCAGTCGACCATACAGAGAAGAAGATGGTGGCAATCCACCGCGTAGAGTAACTAGATACCATCAGACTAGACAATATTTTCCATGGACCCCCGCTGAGGGAATGTCCCTACTTCAGAATGCACCAGATCCGATACAATGCCCACTAAGATTTGCTACGTACATACAACAGATAATACACACCCATAATGGAACATGGTCAGATGGAACAGAATTATGTAGAATGAAAATGACACCAGGGTTGTATCAGGAATTGATGACAGTTATAGAACCTCATAGACCTCAACCAGTAGATGGTGAGGATCCAAATACCGCACTGTCAGGACAGAATTTTGTGCAGAGACTACTAGAGTTTATGAGAACCAAGCAAAGAATGAGAGGGACTTCAGGAACTGTTTCCCAAAAGTCAGGACAGCCAGTAGATGAATACTACCTAGGGTAGAGAACAGTTACAGAGATGAGGGAATGGATCTTACTAATGAAGGAGTCATTCGACTGATGACTAAAACTTTTATAGAGAATCTCAACCCAAAACTTAGGGAAAAGTTCAAGGCTGCAACTCCTGATTGGAGAACACTAGATGATCCCCAGATAGTCAGACAAAAACTATTAGGGATAGAAATGGATATGCGTGAGGCAGCATCCAAACCCGTCAGAGTGGCGGCAAATAACAGTCTGGTTAATAAGAACAACAGATCAAATCAAACTTATGACAAAGGGAATTTGGATAAGAAAACTAATCCATGTCACTACTGTAAGAAACCAGGACATTGGATTAGAGAATGCAGGAAAAAAGCCAGGGATATAGAAAATGGTATTTATGTCCCAAGACAATCACAAGAAAAGACAGTACAGGCTTCTGCTCCTGCAGCTAGCGAGTGACTAGACGTAATGCAAACCACTTTGACTGGAAGGCGCCCAATAATTCAAGTAAAAGTAGCAGGAAAGCAATGTCCTTTTTTAATAGATACCGGAGCAACTTCCTCCGTCCTCAATGAAGACGCCCTACCAAATGCTGATTGTTTATCAGATGATGTAACTTATACCGAAGGGTATGATGGAGGAATCAGGCCACTCCCATATAGTATTCCCCTTGAAACAAAGATAGGATCTAAAATATTTTTATCAAAATTCCTTTTTGTTAAAGGGGCACCTACTTGTCTTCTAGGTATGGATTTACTAAAACAGACAGGAATGAATATCCAATTTTTGGAAGATGGTAGAGTCCAAATTTTGGTGCCTGATGACCAAGAGTCTCTAGAAAACATTGTAAAAGTCCAAGCCTTAGAGGATGAGAAAGATCCTGCCCCTACCCAAATTATTTTGGATCTTTCTGAGGTACCAGAAAAATTATGGGCACAACATGACACCGATGTAGGACTAATGCCAATAGCTCCTGTAAAAGTCACTCCTGTTCCAGGTGTGACACTACCCCAATTGAGACAGTATCCTATTAGTGCCCAACAAGAACACGCCATAGGAGAACAGATAAAAGATTATCTAGAAACTGGAGTACTGATAGAAGTAAAGTCACCAGCTAATACACCGTTGTACCCCGTAAAAAAGAAATCTATTGAGGGGTCAGCTGCTAAGTACCGGATGGTACATGATTTAAGAGAGATAAATAAAATTTTGGAACCTATTACTCCTGTTGTGCCAAATCCACACACTTGCTATCACAGATTCCAGCAACAGCACGAGTATTTTCTGTCATAGACTTATCAAATGCATTCTTTTCAGTACCATTACACCCAGACTGTTACAAGCTGTTTGCATTTACATTCAAGAATAGACAATTAGCATGGACAAGATTACCACAGGGTATGATACATTCACCTACCTTGTACTCAGAAGCTATGAGATCAGTTCTACAAAATTTTAAACCTACGGATGAGGTTGTAATTCTCCAATATGTTGATGACCTATTGTTATGTGCCCCTGATCAAGAGTCCGCAGACAGCAACACAATAAGGTTGTTAATATTTCTAGCAGACATGGGCTGTAAAGTTAACAAGAGGAAAATACAACTTTGTATGACTACGATAGTATTTCTAGGACACTGCATTTCACAAGGTATTCGGCACCTCACCGCCGACAGACTAAAAATCATTAGAGATCTTGTTCCTCCAAGAACTACAAAACATTAAGAGCATTTTTGGGAATAGTATCACACTGCAGAAATGGGTTATACATGCTAGTCAGCTTATGCAACCTCTATATGATTGTTTAAAAATCGAACCTTTCCAGTTAACTGAATCAGCGCTCATAGCCTTTCAAGACCTCAAAAAGGTCTCATGTCAGCCCCGGCCTTGGGAATCCCAGACTACGCCAAACCATTCCAATTAATGGCTGCGGGAAATATCTAATCATGCTACAGGGGTACTAACACAGAAACATGAAAATAAACAAAGACCTGTCGCATACTACTCTGCTCAATTAGATAATGTAACCAAAGCTGCACCGTCATGTGTCAAGGTAGTAGCAGCTGTTTCTCTTTTGGTAGAAAAAGCCTCAGACATAGTACTAGACCATGCCTTAATAGTACAAACGACACATGATGTACATGGCATACTGAATCAGGTATTGCCAAAACACATTTCAATGGCTAGACATCTTAGATTACAATGCTCCTTACTATGCACCAAACCTCACTTTTCGCCGTATATTGTCTCTAAATTTAGCCACTCTGTTACCATTAGAGACAAAGGGGGGGGGGGTGGAAGGAGACTATGAAGATAAAATTTTTACAATTTCATGAACAAAATAATGGAATACATGATTGTTTACAGTGTATAGAAGAAGAAACACAAGGGTTACCTAATGTACAGGACATCCCTCTTGACAATCCAGACTTACAAATGTATATAGATGGTAGCAGGTATGCATATGAAGCTGGTAACTTTCACACAGGTTATGCTGTTGTATCAGACCATGATGTTATTGAAGCTGAACCAATGCAAGCCAGCTGTTCAGCCCAGGAAGCTGAACTATTAGCTCTAATACGAGCATTACAATTAGCAAAAGAAAAAACCGCTAATATTTTTACTGATTCTAGATATGCATATGGCATTGTACATGATTTTGGATGCATATGGAGAGCTAGAGGTTACATGACAGCTTCAGGTCAACCAGTAAAACATGGACAAATGATTAAACAAATTCTAGAATCAGCTGCCTTAACTAAACAAGTAGCAGTAATGAAAGTACCTGCACATGTAAGACTCAACACAGAGATAGCTAGGGGTAATGACCGAGCCGACAAGGCTGCTAAGCGAGCTGCACTAAAACCTCTGACAACTGACCACACTATTAGTGCAGTATCAGAATTTGACTTAATTACACGGCTCAAAGAAGCCCACCAGCAGGTGAGTAGAGAAGAAAAAGAAGAGTGGCAGAAACAGGGGGCAGAAGAAAAAGAAGGACTATGGAGAAAAGGAGATGAGCTTTGTCTCCCCCGAGCGTGGTACCCTGTTGTGGTCAGTGAAGCCCACGGACCTACACATGTGTCTGCAAACGGTATGATACAGAGGGTCAGACAGAAGTGGTTAGCCCCAGGGTTCGGCCAGGTAGCTCGAGCAAAATGTGGTTCTTGTGAAATCTGTTTAGCCTACAATCCAGGACAGACTATTAAGACCCCCCAGAAGCACCATGTAAGACCACTATATCCGTTCCAGAGACTTCAGATCGATTATATCCAGATGCCTAAGCATGGACACTATGAGTATGTACTGGTATGTGTGGACATGTTTTCGGGGTGGCCGGAGGCTTATCCAGTTCATAGAGCCACGGCTAAAATCACTGCAGTAAAAATAGCACATGAACTGGTACCCCGTTATGGTATCCCAGAAGTGATCGAGTCAGATAGAGGTACACATTTCACTGGAGAGATCTTTCAGAATGTAATGAAAATGTTGTGTATAAAGAGTGAACTACACACCCCTTACCACCCACAGAGTTCTGGTAAGGTTGAGAGAATGAACGGGACACTCAAATTGAAAATACAGAAAGCTATGGCAGAGACACAGAAACCATGGACTGAGTGTCTTCCAATAGCATTGTATTCAGTCAGAAACACCCCCCAGGGAAAGAGCAAACTCACCCCCCATGAAATATTGTTTGGTAGAGTTGCCAATACAGGATTGTATTTCCCACAGACTTTAATGCTAGAAACTGAGAGTTTAACAGCATATGTACAGAACTTATGTAAACATGTGTCTAAAACACACTCTTTAGTGTTCTCTTCTATTCCAGATCCAGATTCCGTTGAAGGGACACACAAGCTACAACCAGGGGACGAAGTGTATGTAAAAAGACATAACAGAAGGACACTAGAACCCAGATTCGAGGGTCCTTATCAGGTGTTACTAACCACGCCTACTGCATTAAAATTAGAAGGAAAGGCTGCATGGGTGCATGCTAGCCACTGTAAGATAGCAAAATGAGAATTCTTTATCAAATCATTGCGTTGATAGCGATATTGGTAAGCTACACTGTTGCTTGGACACCTGGGACATCCATCCCCAAGGAAAAAGAACTGGAAGAAGGGGAGACCTACTCTTCCCTTTGGAAATGGAAAAGCCATACACAAAATAGGACGCAAAATAACTATACCTGCAGAGCAAACACAGAATGCTTGACCATGACAATAAAAATCACTGGCCCCTGTACAATATTCAGACAGGAGAAGTCTAAAGTATGGTATAACCGATATCTCATACATGTAAAAACGGGTTTTAATATAACCATTAATTCCACAGTAGAAGGGAACAATGTATGTTCATTTGTGAATACCACAGAGATCACTAACCACAATTTTAGGAATTTTGCGATATATTATACCAGCAAGAAGTATCAAAACTCAAACACCACTGTTCTAAATGCCCCTGGGTATTATGTTTGTGGTAACACGTCTGAAATAAAGGGAGGACCTTGGTTTGCCATAGGCATATATGTGTATAACGCAAGTATCCTGCCTCATTTCAGCAACCACTCTCTTATCCCCATCCCGAGCACCTGTGTTAACACTTCTACGATACATCAAAAGGTAAAAGTTCAGTTCAATGTATCTTTTCCACTTATCCCTACGTGTTCAAGGCATAAGAGGGCTTGGTATGACACCCTGCTGGGGGCAACGGGTACTGGAATGGGAATTATGAATAGCATGCAAATGGAGTCTATGGCCAATAAATGGTCTAGAGCAGGACAGGATATGGCAGAAAGTGTAAAAATTAATGGTAAATGGATTCCAACTTCCTTAAAAGTTAACCGACTTGGATTGCAGATCCCTAATGATATTAATAGTATTTTTAATCAGAGTTTATTCTTAACAGAAAAATCATGGGAAAATATTTCATCATTAATAAATGCAACACAATGTGGTTTCGAAATAATAAATTGGCAAATACAGAAAAACAGAGCACAAGCTGGCCTCATGTCTGGAAACTATTTTGAGTGGGCAAAAATATTTAATATTTCCCAGTCAGATACCTGGTTCACGGTCACTGGGAAAGAGGTCCAGTGTTTAGATTTATGGTGTACGGGTACTTTCACAGCCTTTAAAATCCGCGCTAATAGCACTATGGTAATGTGTAAAATATTTGTAATGCCCATAGTTATACAAGAGGAATTTTGGTACCCAGAAATTAAGGGTACCTATATGGACACTAACAATCAGACACATGATCTCTCAAGCTGTCACGAGACTAACAAAGGTTATGTTTGCGGACAGGGTACTCCCATGTATGAGCCATGTCTATTACAACATCAAACTAATATATGTCCCCTACTGCCACACACTTTATTCAAGTTTTTTGTTATCCCCTTGTTATATTAGTATTACTTATATTTGTGTTAACTATGCTAAATATATTCGTGTACCGACGGGTGGCAAGGAAGATGAAAAAACTTCAGGAGAAAATTCACTATCAACATATATAAGGAAGAATCAAAGGGGGGACTGAGAGGATGGTAGGAGTTATACTTCACCCAAAATTACGATGTAAGACACAGATGAAGTTATTCTTCCCTTATCTGGACATTTGGACTGACGCCCAGAAACTAGATTGTAACTTGTTTTTAGCTGTCTCAGCAACCTTCTATTACTATGAATTATCACTTTTCTAATTATGAAACCTTCTTATCAACATTCCACTGTTATGAATCACTTTGCTGCTTATGGAACAAAGGAATTTTACTGCGCCTGTGCGACAATATCTTATGATTTGTTAGTATAAATAAAGGGATAGCATCCATAGAGCGGGCACGCTCAGGGGCTTCCCAGTACCTGATTATACACTACGTGTCTGTGTATTTCTTGTTACGGGGATACTCCGACTCCAACAAGGACCCTCCATGGCTGAATGATCCTAACACCAATATTGTTGTGAATCAAAAAAATACAACCAAAAGAAGCTGAGTGTGCAATAAAAAAAACTAAATGTGACACACCAATAGGAATGAGGCACCTGGGGCCAAAAAAGTGCTACAACTAAGTAAAAACGAATACAGCCTGTGCTGCCATAGAAAATAATGAGGCAGAAATCACTATACCTGGAAAATCCCGGGGGGGAAAAAACGAGGGTGGATGGGAATGCTTCCAAGAACGCGCCCCAAGGCGCCCCAAGTTGTAGCACTTTTTTGGCCCCAGGTGCCTCATTCCTATTGGTGTGTCACATTTAGTTTTTTTTATTGCACACTCAGCTTCTTTTGGTTGTATTTTTTTGATTCACAACAATATTGGGCACACATGTCATCTGTCAGATCACAATTTTGTGATTAGGTTTAGTATTTTGAGCACTCTGTGGTTCATATTTTGTTACACACATAGCACACATTTTCTTTGCTACACAATATTGGCACACTGCGCCTTATATGCTTTTTTATTTTTTATTTGTTAGGTTATTCATATGCCTGGTTATGTGGATATAAATCCCGGCTATTGGGTACTGTAGGGTGGTGTTTTTGCTTCCTTTTTTACATCATTTTAATATATTATGTATGTGCAATTTTTTATGTTATATTTTCAATAAAAATACATATTGTGTCTAATCCTGCCTTGGTGGTGTTTTTTCCCCCTGTTTCTTTTGCACTTGGGTGTTCATTATATTTAATTGGATGGTCATCCATCCGCACTTAGAGGTGTTATTTAAATTAGAGATGTAAATATATTGATTGATTTTGTATTATTTTGAAAAAATTTTTTTTATATTTTTTACACTGTATTGTATTGCATTTCTTCTGTTTTTTTACACTAGGGGAGATGTAGAATTGGCACTATCTCTGTTAACGTCACGGGAGATGTGCTATCGACTGGCGTAGATGTAGCCCTGCTAATGGCACAGAAGCCACTTGCCAGATATTAGGTTTGCACTATGTGCTGCAAGCTGGTATAGACGTAGCCCTGTTGACTGCACAGAGCTACTGTACGTGCCAGCCTCTAGGAAGTGCGTGCGACTAACTCCAGGCGTATGTGCTGCCAGCCGGCGTGAGACCGGACAGAGCAACTCTCTGTTCTGCTTGGCAGACTATGCTCAGGTTACGCACCCCGCAGTCTGCTCAGGGTGTATAGCTACCCTATATTCGTAGCAAGACTGCGCCACCTTGGCTACCTGCCTGTCATAAGTTAAACCTGCCTGAAGGACCTGTGCAAATTAGCCAAGCGTACTCTGGCATCGGCAGGTGCCGGAGAGCAAAGCTAGAGAGCACTGGAGCCCAGATTCTGTCATGTCCACGCAAGAGCACTGCCTATATTAGTATGATCTGACCGCGCCGCGCCGTGGACAGACAAGCTATTTAAGGGCTAGGCTCCGCCCCCAGCCATCTCGTCAATTGCATCACCGATGACGTCATCCGCGACCAATCAGGCGATGCCAGGTCAGAGGATCAGCTGACATTAACCACCAATCATGGCTCGCCATGTCACGGACATACTCAGTGCAGGCATTTCTGGACTTAGGCTTACAACAGCCTTTTCCTGTTCTGTAGCCTAGGTTTAAGGCTGCTATGAATAAAGACCCGAGTAACTACTTGTGCCTCTCGGGTATTGGCTAGGCGTTGGGATCGACGGCGAAGCTGAGCAGCATCTGCCTCGGCTGGGTCTGGATGGGAGACCACAGACTCCTCGGATCCTGCCGTCGCCTGATGCCTCACACAGATGCTCACAGGCTCAGTATGGATTAGATCAGAATATAAAAAGCAGAAAAAGGGTACTGTATCAGAAGCGTACAGCTGTATACAGTGTAGGGGTAATTGTAAATCTCCATATACACTGTGTGCAGAATTATTAGGCAAATGAGGATTTTGATCACATCATCCTTTTATACTTGTTGTCCTACTCCAAGCTGCATAGCCTTGAAAGCCAACTGCCAATTATGTAAATCAGGTGATTTGCATCTCTGTAATGAGGAGGGGTGTGTCTAATGACATCAACACCCTATATAAGGTGTGCCTAATTATTAGGCAGCTTCCTTTCCTTTTGCAAAATGGGTCAGAAGAGAGATTTGACGGACTCTGAAAAGTCAAAAATTGTGAGATGTCTTACAGAGGGATGCAGCATGTCACGCCGTCCCTGCGTACAGGAGGTCAGGGTCCTATGCTGACCCTAAGCTGGGGACCTGACTAATCCCTCTACCTGGAAGTACTGTTAATGGTACAGAGGTCCAGGCCGCCAGCGTAACCCTACCTCCTGAGAATCCCTGAACCTCAGTAATCTAGTCCTGAGAAGGACCCCGATCACAACAGTAGGGAACAGGGTAGTAAATGCTTAAACACAGCACTAGACGAACGAGACAGTACAAGGGGAAAACCAAAAACCACCTTGCATACAAAAACTCACACCACAATAACAGAGGGAACACTAACGGGTAAGGAGATAAATGATAAAGCGAGGAGGGGAAAAAACCACACCGAGTACACTTCACTCCACACTCTTCAATACCACGATCCGCTCTGATGGTCTGTATGAAATGCTTTCACCGACAACTACCCTATCAGTCCAGCAGGTATTTGAAGGAGTCCCAATACTGCAGAATTAACTGCAGCTGGGTGAGGCTGGGCCTTGTCTAGCAGAGAGAGAGAATTAACTCCCTCACTGCCGAAAAACACCAAGCACCAAAAACTCAGCTGCGAGAAGTCAGGCTGTGCAATCGCGACGATCTTCTTGGCGACACACCCGTGACAGTACCCCCCTTCTACGAGGGGCCACTGGATCTTCAGGGCCAGGTTTATCTGGGTGAGTCGTGTGGAAGGCCCGAATTAATCGGTCTGCGTTAATATCCGACGCAGGTACCCACATCCTCTCCTCAGGACCACACCCCTTCCAATGAACCAGGTACTGAAGGGACCGGCGATTAAAACGTGAATCGACGACTTTCGATACCTGAAACTCCAAGTTACCATTGACCACCACTGGAGGAGGAGGTAAAGGTGACGGTATCACCGGCGCCACATACCTCTTAAGCAAAGATTTGTGGAACACGTTGTGAATTTTAAACGTAGGTGGAAGGTCAAGACGGAATGCCACCGGATTAATTATAGAACTGATCCTGTATGGCCCGATGAACCTGGGACCCAGTTTCCAGGAGGGAACCTTAAGTTTTATATTCTTGGTAGACAACCATACCCGATCGTTCACACTTAGGTCCGGACCAGACACTCTCCTCCTATCAGCCATACGTTTGTATCGGTTCCCCATAGTACTCAGATTACTCAGGACCCCTCTCCACACTGAAGCGAGTGATGACGAAAATCGTTCCTCCTCAGGAACCCCCGAAGAGCCCCCCCTACTGAAAGTACAAAACTGGGGGTGAAAACCATATGCCCCAAAAAACGGGGACTTACCAGTGGACTCGCTCCGCCTATTATTAAGAGCAAACTCCGCCAGAGGCAAGAAAGAAGCCCAGTCCTCCTGGTTCTCTGACACAAAACACCGGAGATATGTCTCCAAGCTCTGGTTCAGACGTTCCGTCTGACCATTGGTCTGAGGATGAAAAGCCGATGAAAACGACAAATGCATCCCCCGCCGTGTACAAAATGCCTTCCAGAATTTGGACACAAACTGAGACCCCCGATCCGACACCACATCGGAGGGTACCCCGTGAAGCCTCACAATCTCCCCAATGAACACCTGCGCAAGAGTTTTAGCATTAGGAAGAGCAGGAAGAGCGATAAAATGTGCCATCTTGCTGAACCTGTCCACTACAACAAGTATGACCGTTTTACCCGAAGACGACGGGAGGTCCGTAATAAAATCCATAGACAGATGAGTCCAAGGACACTCCGGGATCTTCAGAGGTAAGAGGGCCCCAGACGGACGGGTATGTGGGGTCTTAGAGTGCTGCACAAACCTCACAGGACGCAACAAAAGTTACCACCTCCCTATGTAAATTAGGCCACCAAAACCGACGCGAGAGGAGATCCACAGTTGCTTTACTCCCTGGGTGTCCTGCCAAAGCTGAGTTATGGTGTGCCTCGATCACCTTTTGTCGCAACTGATTTGGAACAAACAGTCTCCCTGGAGGTCCAACAGGGGCGTCCCCCTGAGCCTCCAATACCTCCTCCTCAAGCTCAGAGCATACTGCCGATACCACCACCCCCTCCTGAAGGATAGGAACCGGGTCATCCTTATTCCCGGCCCCAGGGAAACTACGAGATAAGGCATCCACCTTTACATTTTTTGACCCCGGACGATATGTGACGACAAAATTAAACCTGGTAAAAAACAACGACCACCTAGCTTGTCTGGGATTCAGACGTTTTGCGGACTCAAGATATAGCAGGTTCTTGTGATCGGTGATGACGGTGACCGGATGGACTGCCCCTCCAAAAAATGGCGCCACTCCTCAAAAGCTAACTTAATGGCCAAGAGTTCCCTATTGCCGACATCGTAATTCCTCTCAGCGGACGACAATTTTTTAGAGAAAAAAGCGCACGGATGCCATTTACCAGGGGACGAACCTTGTGATAATACTGCTCCCACCCCTACCTCAGAAGCGTCTACCTCTACAATGAACGGCTGTGACGCATCAGGTTGAATGAGTATGGGTGCCGAGGCAAAACATTTTTTCAAGGAGGAGAATGCTTGACAAGCCTTGTCAGACCACCTAGAAAAATCCGTCCCTTTTTTTGTCATGTCTGTGAGAGGTTTAACCATGGACGAGAAATTACGAATAAATTTCCGGTAATAATTAGCAAACCCCAGGAAACGTTGTAGTGCCTTATGATTCTCTGGCCGATCCCACTCAAGAACTGCCCGCACTTTCCCAGGGTCCATACGAAAACCGGATGCTGACACCAGGAAGCCTAAAAACTGGAGTTCCTGTACAGCGAACACACACTTCTCCCATTTGGCGTACAGTTTATTATCCCGCAAGATCTGTAACACCTGCCTAACATGCTCCTGATGAGACACAAGATCTGGCGAGTAAATTAAGATATCATCCAGATATATGACAACAAACTGTCCCACCAGGCGGCGAAAAATGTCATTAACAAAGTGTTGGAACACCGCCGGAGCATTAGTCAGCCCGAATGGCATGACAAGGTTCTCATAATGCCCCTCCGGAGTGTTAAACGCCGTCTTCCACTCATCCCCCTCCTTCATCCTAATCAGATTGTACGCCCCCCTGAGATCCAACTTAGAGAACCATTTGGCGCCCACGATCTGATTGAAGAGATCGGGGATAAGTGGGAGCGGATACGGATCTCGGACCGTAATCCGATTAAGTTCACGGAAATCCAGGCAAGGGCGTAGGCCTCCATCTTTCTTCTTCACAAAGAAGAACCCCGCGGCCACCGGGGAAGATGAAGGTCTAATATGCCCCTTAGCCAAACTCTCTGAAATATAATCCTTCATGGCCTGCCTCTCAGGACCAGATAGGTTATACAACCTAGATTTAGGTAATTTGGCCCCAGGGAGCAGATTTACAGAACAGTCATACACGCGATGAGGAGGTAGTTCCTGACACCCTTTCTCCGAGAATACATCCTCAAAATACGCCAGAAATGGAGGTAAGACTCTAGGAGCGACTGCACCGATGACCGTATTCATGCAGTTTTTATTACAGAATTCACTCCATTGGCTTATCTCTCTGGATTGCCAATTAATAACCGGGTTATGCTTAGTTAACCAAGGAAGGCCCAACACTATAGGAGTGTTAACACCCTCCAACACGTAACAAGACAACAGTTCTTTATGTATCGCCCCCACTTGAAGATTTACGTTATGCACAGCTTGCAAAAAACTTCCCTGACGAGAGGCCTGGCGTCGATCGAGAATATGGGGATGGGTTTAGCCAACACACTCAATCGTATACCTTGAACCCGGGCAAACCGAGCGTCCACCAGATTAGCCTCGGCCCCACTATCCAGAAGAACAGATATCCTCTCAGTTCTCGTACCCACCACCACCTCCGCCGGTACGAGAAACTGAGACGAACCTAGGGACGAAATACCTACTCCCAGATTGCCGTCCACCACACAACCTGGGATCAATAGTTTTCCGACGACCCTTTACTCTCCAAAGGACGGGATGGACACCCCCCAATAAAATGTCCCTTTCTCCCGCAGAAGAAACACCTTCCTGTCTTGTGGCGCACCGCCGGTCCCCTCCCCCGAAATGATGTCCCTCCTAACTGCATAGGCTCCTCTGGACTGACCAGGGGAACCTCCATATAAGAGGCCCTTGTATAAGGTGGAGTCATCACAGGGGGCGGAGTTACCCCGCACCTCTCCCGAAACCGTCTGTCAATGCGAATAGCAAGGGCCATAGCGGCTTCCAGTGATGCGGGAGGGTCATACTGTGCCAATACATCCTTTAATTTGTCAGATAAACCTTGACAAAACTGGCTCCTAAGAGCCCGGTCATTCCACTGGGTGTCCGTGGCCCACCTACGGAACTCCGAACAGAATTCTTCTGCCGGACGATCTCCCTGCTGGATCCTACGTAACTTAGATTCAGCAAGGGAGATCCGATCCGGGTCATCATATACGAGACCCAGAGCTGTGAAAAACCTATCCACTGACTGGAGAGCCAGGGAGCCCGGGGGAAGAGAGAACGCCCATGATTGTGGGTCCCCTTGTAGGAGCGAGATGAAAATTCCCACCCTTTGTCTTCACTCCCTGATGTCCGTAGCCGCAGCCGAAAGTACAACTTACATGCCTCCCGGAAAACAAAAAACTTGTCCCGCCCCCCAGTAAACCTGTCAGGGAGAGCTATTTTAGGTTCTGGTCCAGCTTGCTCCGGGGGGTACAAAACCTTGGACTTAACGTTCGCCAGCTCCATGGACAAACTCTGCAACTGCCGAGCTAGACTGGCTACTGGATCCATGGAGGCTGGAGAGAATCTTTTGTCGGTCTGTGAAAATGTCACGCCGTCACTGCGTACAGGAGGTCAGGGTCCTATGCTGACCCTAAGCTGGGGACCTGACTAATCCCTCTACCTGGAGGTACTGTTAATGGTACAGAGGTCCAGGCCGCCAGCGTAACCCTACCTCCTGAGAATCCCTGAACCTCAGTAATCTAGTCCTGAGAAGGACCCCGATCACAACAGTAGGGGACAGGGTAGTAAATGCTTAAACACAGCACTAGACGAACGAGACAGTACAAGGGGAAAACCAAAAACCACCTTGCATACAAAAACTCACACCACAATAACAGAGGGAACACTAACGGGTAAGGAGATAAATGATAAAGCGAGGATGGGAAAAAAACCACACCGAGTACACTTCGCTCCACACTCTTCAATACCACGATCCGCTCTGATAGTCTGTATGAAATGCTTTCACCGACAACTACCCTATCAGACCAGCAGGTATTTGAAGGAGTCCCAATACTGCAGAATTAACTGCAGCTGGGTGAGGCTGGGCCTTGTCTAGCAGAGAGAGAGAATTAACTCCCTCACTGCCGAAAAACACCAAGCACCAAAAACTCAACTGCGAGAAGTCAGGCTGTGCAATCGCGACGATCTTCATGGCGACACACCCGTGACACAGCAGTCTTGAAATTGCCAAACTATTGAAGCGTGATGACCGAACAATCAAGCGTTTCATGGCAAATAGCCAACAGGGTCGCAAGAAGTAGGTGAATAACTGGCTACGTCGATGGTGCCGTCAGCAAGGATTTGGATTTCTGGATCACGGAGTGAATTGCCTATACGATGGATTACTTGCTAGAGATGGGGTGCACCTTACGAAGACTGGAAAACATGTATTTGGAAGTCGCCTTGCTACACTCATCAGGAGAGCTTTACACTAGAACAATGTGGGAAGGGAAGCAAAACGCCAGAAAAAGCCATACACCTGACAAATAGATTTCTGCTATTAGAAGTGAAGGGGAAGAACAAAGACAAAAAAATCTACATAATAAAAATATTGGAGGAAGAGAAACCAATCACAAACTAAAATGTTTCTATACGAATGCACAAAGCATGGGCAACAAACAAGGAGAACTGGAACTACTAACGCAGGAGAAGAAGTATGATGTCATTGGAATCACTGAGACTTGGTGGGACGATACACATGATTGGAATACAAGGCTAGAAGGATACAACTTATTTGCAAGAAACAGACTTGATAAACGAGGAGGAGGTGTGCATTGTATGTTAGAAAAGCGTATATCTGCACAGAGATTGACGCTTCAGAGACTGGGAGTTCTGTGGAAACTGTTTGGGTAAGAATACAAGGATAGAACAATGGAAAGGACACCATTGTAGGCATTTACTACAGGTCGCCTATGCAAGCTGAAGATATGGATGAACTCTTTATGCATCAAATGGCCAAGTTCTCCAAAAAATATGACATAGTGGTCATGGGAGGTTTCAACTGTCCAGACATTTGTTGTAGGAAAGATGTATATCTTAGTACCGTGTTAGCCAGTATATAGAAAAATATTTAGACTTGAGAGTCCTCAGTGGTTGATACCTTTTAATGGCTAACTGAAAAGATGGTAACAAATTGCAAGCTTTCGAGACTACTCAAGTCTCTTCATCAGGTGAAGACTAATACAAAATCTGAAGAATCACATATTTATACACAACAGGACACAGGAATAATGCAATAGGTAAGACAAGTGACGTGAAGCAAAACTGTCATTATGGCAGAGGGATGAACATAAATATTGGAACAGTTCATAGATAATAGATAATAGTTCATAGATTCATTTTTTGCACTGTGCTTAATACTTACTGCTGTGTATTCCTGTGACTGGGGCCTCTGTAGATGCTATCAGGTGGAAAGTGCTATAACATATAGATGTTGCCAGGTCTAGTGCCTTTGATGATCTAACCACCCCCTGGTGTGCTGGCCCCAGCTGGCAAATTATCCCAAAGCAGCTCCCACAATCCCACTTTCCTGACCTGTAGTGTGGACTATATATTTAGGAGTAGTCTAAGGGGCGCATGCATTGTGGGGGCGCATGCATCCCAGAAGTTAAGCATCACAGAAGAAAAGCATCTTGAAAACGGCAGTTATTCATGGCAGTTAATCAGGGCTGGAATCAGGTACCCCACACTTTGCCTTATTTTTCATTATGTACTTTATCTATTTCCTCCTGTGTTCCCTTGCTACCCACATTCACCGCCCCATCCCCCCTCCATCACGACTCATACACATCAGCCCCTCCATACTTCCCTCTCCCATGTACAGCTCCCATGCACTCCTCACCTTCCTGAAAAACCTCAGCCCATCTTGCCCAAACACATCACATAAAAAACCTACTTACAATTCCAACAACTACCTGCTCTTTATCTTCCTACTCCTACTGATTTCAGGGGACATCTCCCCCAACCCTGGTCCACCATCCCCCAACCTCAATCCCTACCCTACCTCATACCGAAACCATAATAATCTTATTAATATTACTTGCACTCCCTCATCTCCTTCTTTCAATTGTGCCCTCTGGAATCCACGGTCTGCATGCAACAAGCTATCCTTCCTGCACAACTACTTTCTGAACCACTCTCTTAATCTGTTGGCCCTCACTGAAACCTGGATTCAGGATTCTGACACTGTCTCCCCTGCTGCCATTTCCTATGGTGGTTTACAGTTCTCCCATTCCCCGAGACCCACAAACAGACATGGTGGTGGAGTTGGCATACTCCTGTCCCCACAATGCACTTTCCAGGTCATCCCCCCAATTCCATCACTCTCATTCCCTTCTTTTGAGGTCCACACCATCAGGCTCTTCCATCCCCTCTCCTTCAGAGTAGCGGTCATATATCGGCCCCCAGGCTCACCCACCCAGTTCCTTGACCACTTCTCAGCCTGGCTGCCGCACTTCATGTCCTCAGAACTACCAACCCTTATCCTTGGAGACTTCAACATCCCATTAACAGCCCTACTTCCACATCTGCATCTCAGCTTCTATCACTAACCACTTCTCTAGGCCTCTCACAGCTTTCAACCTCTGAGACACACAAGGATGGCAACACCCTTGACCTGGTCTTTGTCCACCTCTGTTCAATCTCCCACCTAAATAACTCACCGCTTCCACTCTCTGACCACAACATTCTCTCCGTCATGCTCACAAATCCTCCACCACCCCAGCGCACTCCTACCTACCACACATTCAGAAATCTACAAGCCATTAACCCTCAGACACTTTCAGACTCCCTACACTCATCGCTGTCCCCAATCTCCTCTTTTTCCTGTCCTGATCTGGCTGTTCATCACTACAATGACATTATTAAAAGCACCCTTGACCAAGTAGCACCGCTCACCCTCAGAACCTCCAAACACACAGTAAAACAGCCCTGGCTCACATTGCAAACGAGACTTCTTCAGCGATGCTCTAGGAGTGCTGAACGCCTCTGGAGAAAAACCCGCACACCAGAAGACTTCATCCACTTTAAATTCATGTTAAGAACTTACAATGCTGCCCTTCACCTCGCCAAACAGACCTACTTCACCACACTGATCTCCTCACTAGCCAACAACTCCAAGAAACTTTTTGACACTTTTCACTCCCTCCTCAGGCCAAAAGCACAAGCCCCTATCACAGACATTTGTGCTGACGACCTGGCCTCCCACTTTATAGAAAAAATAGATACTATCCATCAGGAAATCTGCTCTCAACCACCAAGTGCTGTGACTCCCATCCCACCCTGCATTTCCCCTGGCTCACTTTCCACATTTGATCCCATCACAGAAGAAGAAGTCTCCAGACTCCTCTCGTCCGACTACATGCACTACCGACCCCATCCCCTCACATCTCCTCCAGTCTCTCTCTCCAGTTGTCACAACTCACCTAACTACAATCTTTAATCTCTCACTCTCCTCTGGCATTTTCCCATCCTCCTTCAAACACTCCATCATTACTCCATTACTAAAGAAACCCGCTCTTGACCCTTCCTGCACAAACAACTACAGACCGGTCTCCAATCTCCCCTTCATCTCTAAACTTTTGGAGCGCCTAGTCTACTCCCGCCTCACCCGTTACCTCTCCACTTACTCCCTCCTAGACCCTTCACAGTCCGGCTTCCGCCCCCTACATTCGACTGAAACTGCACTCATCAAAGTGACCAATGACCTTCTTACAGCAAAACGTAACGGCGACCACTCTCTGCTCATTCTACTCGACCTTTCTGCAGCTTTCGACACTGTTGACCACTGTCTCCTACTGTCTAGGCTCCAGTCACTAGGTATTAAGGACACTGTTCTCTCCTGGTTCTCCTCCTATCTTTCTGACCGCTCCTTCAGTGTTTCGTTCTCTGGCTCCACGTCATCTCCTCTTCCTCTCACTGTCGGTGTACCCCAGGGCTCAGTCCTTGGCCCCCTTCTCTTCTCTCTCTACACGGCCCCAATTGGACAGACCATCAGCAGATTTGGCTTTCAGTACCATCTTTATGCCGATGACACACAACAATACACGTCATCCCCCGACCTTACCCCCGCTGTTCTACAGAACATCACCGACTGTCTGTCCGCAGTCTCCAACATCATGTCCGCTCTCTATCTGAAACTTAACCTCTCCAAGACTGAACTCCTTCTGCTCCCGCCGTCTACTAACCTCCCTAAATCTGACATTTCCCTCTCTGTGGGCGGCACCATAATAACACCCCGGCAGCAGGCTCGCTGTCTGGGTGTTATGTTTGACACCAATCTCTCCTTCACCTCCCATATACAATCTCTTGCCCACTCTTGCCGTCTACACCTAAAGAACATCTCTAGAATCCGCCCTTTTCTCACCATGGAAACAACAAAAACCCTCACTGTAGCATTGATCCACTCCCGCCTGGACTACTGCAACGCTCTATTACTTGGCCTCCCCATTACTCGACTATCCCCTCTCCAGTCCATCCTTAATGCAGCAGCCAGGGTCATCCATCTGGCTAATCGGTACTCGGACGCGTCCGCTCTTCGCCAGTCCTTACACTGGCTGCCCATTCATTATAGGATCCAATTCAAAGTACTGGTTCTCACCCACAAAGCTCTCCACAGTGCAGCACCCCCCTACATCTCCTCCCTCATTTCTATCTATCGGCCTAACCGACTGCTGCGCTCTGCAAACGACTTTCGACTAACCTCTGCACTAATCCGTACCTCCCACTCCCGACTCCAAGACTTCTCCTGCGCTGCGCCAATCCTCTGGAATGCTCTACCCCAAGAAATTAGGACTATCCACAATTTGCATGGTTTCAGGCGCTCCCTCAAAACACATTTGTTCAGAGTGGCCTATCACATTCACTAACCAAAGTCGTTCTATGTTTAAGTGTGTATGTGTAGCCCATTCACTATCTCCATCCATGCCTCACTCCCTCAAGATGGCTGGACCATCATTGTAAATGCACCATTGTATATACACACCTGTACTTTGTATCTCCCCCACCTCATTGTAGATTGTAAGCTCACACGAGCAGGGTCGGCTTATTTTGCTTTAATTATTGTATTGTTAACGTTGTTACCTATGACTTGTGTTTTGAAACTGTTAAACTGTAAAGCGCTGCGGAATATGTTGGCGCTATATAAATAAAGATTATTATTATTATTATAGATAAGGAGTGAAAGTTTTATTGCCCTCTGATTGGAGTCTGCTATTGTGTTTTGATGCACCTAGAAGGTCAGAGAAGCAGATTCCTTATTTGATGTAGAAAGACATGAATCCGTGTGACATATTCATTCCAGCACTAAGAGTGTCAAAGGTCATCATAAGTTTATATTCCCAAACCCTTCTATCTTTCTCAGATTTGAAGTTAGATTTTAATACAAGTAATTCCATATCCATCATGCTATGACCGGGCATACAAAAGTGTTTTGCCACAGGTAAATCCATTCTTTTTTCTCTTATTGTGTGGCGATGAGAATTCATCCTTGTTCTCAGTTTTTGCCCGGTCTCCCCCACATACAGACCCCCAGTTGGACATTTCATACAAATAATTAGGTACACCATATTAGATGTGATGCAGCTGAAAGTACCTGGCATCTTGTAGTCCTGATGGGAGTTGGGGTGGCAGCTGGTGGCAGCTAAAAAGAAGGGGTGTAAAGTGTTGACCTATTGGGTGGCGTTGGCAGTGACGGAGTGGGTTTTATAAGTGTATTGCCTGGCTGCGGCCCGGAGTAATTATAATTCCCTCACTGCAGCGTGCCCAATAGCCAGCACACATCCAAGTGGCCTGTCTGGCGACTAATTATCCTAGGTGCAGTTCCCTGACTGACCTGAGGGTAAGGGGGGCGCTAGAGAGCTGCAAGTTCCTAAGTGGAAGTGGGATAATTATAAATCCTTGCAGATTATTGGGTCGGACGGCAGCAGCCGTCGTGTGTGTGCCGCGTTTTCGTCACATTTGTGGCAACGGAGGGATCACAAGCCGTGATACCCCGGGCTACCGTGTGGCGGACCGTGTGCACGTTCATCACATCACCAGCTGCCACCACCATCAGGACTACAAGATCCCAGGTACTTTCAGCTGCATCATATCTAATGTGGTGTACCTAATTATTTGTACGAAATGTCCAACTGGGGTCTGTATGTGTGTAATGTATGTAGTACAGTTCATATAGCGTCTTGTGCTTGGGTGCGATGAAAACACAGGAGTCACAGGTTTGATATAGAAGGTCTTGTATTACTTCATACAAGTGGCAATAATAGTCACACAGTTTGCAGATACAAAAGCAGGAGACACAGCAGGCCAGAGTAACTTAAGCTCAGCAATCACTCTCCACAACAGGTTCAGGATCTCTTCTCTGTTACCGTAAGTCCATGCAAACGTGGATTTATCAAATAGCAAGGTTCCAAAGTCCACGAGTGTTCCAAAGTTCCACAATAGGAAATAACTGGAGTACAAGGTCCAAGGCTTTCAGGAGTCAGGTCACAGGTTCACTGCAGGCTTGATTCTGAAGCACTGATTGCTCAGCTGTGGCTGCTTAAGAAGCAAGAGGAGAGAATCAGGGCGGGAACATGCAAGCTGGAAACTCCATATTGACTGAGGGCAAGATAGCTGCAGCAAGACAGAAAGTAAAATGGCTGACGGAAAAACTGAGTTTCAGGAACATGTACACAGAACCTTACAATGTGGGGGAGACCGGGCAAAAACTGAGAACAAGGATGAATTCTCATCGCCACACAATAAGAGAAAAAAGAATGGATTTACCTGTGGCAAAACACTTTTGTATGCCCGGTCATAGCATGATGCATATGGAATTACTTGTATTAAAATCTAACTTCAAATCTGAGAAAGATAGAAAGATTTGGGAATATAAACTTATGACGACCTTTGACACTCTTAGTGCTGGAATGAATATATCACACGGATTCATGTCTTTCTACATCAATTAAGGAATCTGCTTCTCTGACCTTCTAGGGGCATCAAAACACAATAGCAGACTCCAATCAGAGGGCAATAAAACTTTCACTCCTTATCTATGAACTGTTCCAATATTTATGTTCATCCCTCTGCCATAATGACAGTTCTGCTTCACGTCACTTGTCTTACCTATTGCATTATTCCTGTGTCCTGTTGTGTATAAATATGTTATTCTTCAGATTTTGTATTAGTCTTCGCCTGATGAAGAGACCTGAGTAGTCTCGAAAGCTTGCAATTTGTTACCATCTTTTCAGTTAGCCATTAAAAGGTATCAACCACTGAGGACTCTCAAGTCTAAATATCTTTCTAGACATTTGTTGGGAATCTCTCTCAGGCAAAACTAACAGGTCCAGGAAATTCTTATCCTCTCTTGCTGACAACTTTATCTTCCAAAAGGTAGGGGAGAAAACAAAGGGATCTGCTACCTTGGATCTAATCCTTATAAACAGGGAGGAAATGGTTGAGGAGGTAAGAGTGGCTGGGACCCTAGGAGGTAGCGACCAAGCTATTTTAGAATTTTGGATAACTAGAGGAGGAAGACCTGTGAAGACTCAGACTTCAAGGTTAGATTTCAGAAAGGCAGATTTTAAGGGACTCAGAAAGAGAATCGGAGGGATCCAATGGCTGGATATCCTTAAGGACAAAAATGTCCAGGAAGGATGGGAAATCTTGAAAAATGAGATTCTCAAAGCACAATCATTAACAATTCCAAAAAGAGGGAAGAATAGGAAGCATTTACGGAAACCAGGATGGATGAACACAGAACTTAAACACATGCTAAAAAGGAAGAAAGAAATGTTTAGCAAATGGAAAGAGGGAGGCATACCTAAAGAAGAATATAATGAAGTCTGCAGAACCTGCAGGGCAAGAATCAGATTATCTAAAGCTGACAATGAATTAAGGCTTGCAAGAGATGTCAAAAGCAATAAAAAAGGATTTTGGGGATATGTCAAAAGCAAAAGAAAAGTCATAGATGCTATAGGATTTTTACAGGATGAAAATTATGAAATGGTAAGAAAGGATGTTGAGAAGGCTGAACTTTTAAATTCCTATTTTGCATCTGTTTTCTCTCAGAAAGGAAATGTAACATCAACTGATCTTCACTGTCCTATTAAGGGAATAGAAGAATCCAGGATATCTATAAACAGAAAAATAGTGAGGAAACACTTAGCTAACCTAAATGAATTCAAGTCCCAGGTGAAGATGAATTACACCCCAGAGTACTGAAGGAGATAGCAGAAGAAATTTTTGAACCACTCTCCATAATCTTTGAAAATTCTTGGAGAACAGGAGAAGTCCCAGAAGACTGGAGAAGAGCAAATGTTGTTCCTATCTTCAAAAAGGGAAAGAAGGTGGACCCAGGGAACTATAGGCCGGTGAGTCTGACATCTATACCAGGAAAGATCTTTGAACAAATTATTAAAGAACATGTATGTAAGCACCTGGATAAGAATGAAGTGATTAAACAGAGTCAGCATGGGTTTGTAACTAATAAGTCATGTCAGACTAACTTAATTTCCTTCTATGACAGAATCACTGACTGGGTGGATCAGGGAAATGCTGTAGATATAGTATATCTTGACTTCAGCAAAGCATTTGACAAAGTATCTCACACAATCCTTATTGAAAAAATGACTAAGTATGGAATGGACAAGGCAACTGTTAGGTGGATTCATAACTGGCTTAGTGATAGGACCCAAAGAGTGGTAGTAAATGGCTGCACATCCAGTTGGAAGAATGTATCAAGTGGGGTACCACAGGGCTCTGTCTTGGGCCCTGTATTGTTCAACATCTTTATCAATGATTTAGATGAAGGAATTGAGGGTAAACTGATTAAATTTGCTGATGACACAAAGCTAGGAGGGGTAGCTAATACTAGATAAGAGACAGAGAGGATTCAAAAATATATACATAAACTGGAGCAGTGGGCAGCAACTAACAGAATGGTTTTAACAGGGAAAAATGCAAAGTACTACATCTGGGAAATAAAACTGAAAAAAGCGTATACAGAATGGGAGGAATAGGGCTAAGTAACAGCACATGTGAAAAAGACTTGGGTATACTAATTGATCACAGACTTAACATGAGTCAACAGTGTGATGCAGCAGCAAAAAAGGCAAATACAATTCTGGGATGTATTAACAGAAGCATACAGTCTAGATCACGTGAGGTCATTATTGCCCTCTACTCCTCTTTGGTCAGACCTCATCTGGAATACTGTGTCTGGTCTTGGGCACCACATTTTAAAAAAGACATCAACAAACTGGAGCAAGTTCAGAGAAGAGCGGCCAGAATGGTGTTTGGTCTGCAAACCATGTCCTATGAGGAACGGTTGCAGGATTTGGGAATGTTTAGCTTGCAAAAAAGAAGACTGAGAGGAGACTTAATAGCTGTCTACAAATATCTCAAGGGCTGTCACATTGTAGTAGGATTATCTTTATTCTCATTTGCACAAGGAAAGACTAGAAGCAATGGGATGAAACTGAATGGGAGGAGACACAGATTAGATATTAGAAAAAACTTTTTGACAGTTAGAGTGATCAATGAGTGGAACAGGCTGCCGCGAGATTGGTAAGTTCTCCTTCAATGGAAGTTTTCACACAGAAGCTGGACCGATATATGTCTGGGATGATTTAGTGAATCCTGCTTTGAGCTGGGGGTTGGACCAGATGACCCAGGAGGTCCCTTTCAACTCTACTATTCTGTTAAATATTAATTTTGGTTATGGATTTATTCTACACTCAATTCTGTACTGAGTACATTGACTTTCAGCTGACATTACAGATAATATTTCTGTATGGTAAAGTGTCATCTCCATATATAGAGACCACGTGATCTAAGGGACATATATATAATGGCTACACGAAGGGAGGGGCTCGCTCTCGCACTCTCTATATAGACACATGGGACAAGGAACACTAAGGTGAATGAACAGCTGCTGCTATGTAACCACGTGTTGCTTCCCTGCTATGCTGCTGACAAGGCCAGAATGTCATTTTACCATTCAGGACACCAAGGAAAGATGTGTACAAGTTTTGCTATGGACAAATGGACAATCTCTTCGTAACTATTTCACTCATTTTATGTTTTCCTGTAATGATGTTTTTTTGATGAACAGTCCAATAAATCACTACATTTTTTTTATAAGAAACATGACATTTTCTTTAGAGTATCGCATCTGGTAACAAGTCCTGGAAAAATATACTTAAAATAAGCATTTTTAACATTTTGGAGAGCCAGCCAGTCACACTTGATTTTTAGAGTGTGAATTTCTGAAAACTTGCAAGGGCAGGAATAGAAGCAAAAGAATGTCAGATGTGGAAGTCGTCAAAGAAATCACACTACGATGTTTCAGGATCAGAAAAGAACCTATGAATGAGGACTAAGAGTTGCCAGACGTACTACAGGAATCAGACGTACTACAGGAATCAGACGTGCTGATGACAAGAGGCCATTGTCCAAGAAAGGAGCTACAAGCTGAGATATTTCAAGGTAAGAAACATGGATGTCATTACTTCTTTTTCTAAGCAAAGTAGACTGAAATTTATGTCTGTAGATCAGTCTAATTTAGAAGTTTTATGGCTCAGCTTATATGCAGAATGTGAAATGGAAAATCTAAAGCTAGAATCTAAGATGGTGTCCTTTAATAGAAAAAGAGAGAAATTGAAAAATATATTACAGTTAGTTCACGTATTTCACAAGTTTGTATTAGAGAAATCTAAAGATGACTGTGTAGAAATAGTGTCAGAAGATACCAGTGATGTTCCCGAGATTGACTGTAATGAGGAAATTGAGCAAGATGTGGGACATGTGTCTGTAATGGCTACTCAAGGTGACCTTGTCTCTGATGATGTAAAAAAAGATGGTGGAAATGTGGGAGGAGACTTGAGAACTGATGTAGGAGGGAACATGGGAGGAGACTTGAGAACTGATGTAGGAGGGAACATGGGAGGAGACTTGAGAACTGATGTAGGAGGGAACATGGGAGGAGACTTCAGAACTAATGCAGATGACGTACGAGGGACGGATGTTCAAAGGCCACCAAAAATAGAAGACAATTCAGAGGCCCTTAAAGTTAGTAAAAATTTGTTAAAATTATGCAAAATCATTCCTGCATATGAAAACAAAATCCATGTATGCAGAAATTCTGAAATATTTGAAAGCTTTATTGACAAGCTTGATTTAAGTAATGACGAGAAAAATCAATTATTTAAATTGTGGCTTCCTGCAACCTTTTCCAGACGTTTAACATTAAAGTTGACTTTTGATAACGATTTACATGGAGATCTAGATGATAAAGACAGATTGAAAATTCTGATTTTCTGTGCATTAAATGAAAATTGTCCAGATATTGATATTCTTCAAAAATTAAGGATTGGTCGGAAAGAATGTACTTTTACATTCATGTCCATATTTGAAAGGTTGTACAAAACTCTAATTACCAATGTCAAAACACAATCAATGATAAAGTATTTTGTGGACAAATTTGGATTCCTAAATTCTGTATCTCGTGTTATTGCGTCACAAAAAGATACTTTATTTGAATGTGCGCAATTCCTTGATTTTGCTAGAAAACATGAGAATCGTGATAGGAAAATAAATCAAACAGACAGAGTAAGATCTTTTCAAAAGCCAGTGTCAAAATCTCCTAAACTGAGTCATCCCCGAATCAAATCTATGACATACGGAGGAAAATACATATTTGTTATAAACCCTATAAAAAAATCCAAGAGTCCGCTTTGCAGAAAGAGTTAATAATTCAAAGTTCAGACCTCTCTGTAAAGAGACAAATGGCGGAACTGAAAGACAGGAACAGATGATTCTTCAAAGAGACATAGTTGAGTCTTCAGTTTACAATTCATTATCGGAGCTGCTCAAACAATCATTAAAAAAGGAATCATAAAAAGAGCTTTTCAGGACATCTTTGACAAAGAAATAAGATTTGGTTTAGGAATTGACTGAAAATGAAATTATATGTTGTGTAAAAGTGATATACAATATATTATTCAGTTATTTGTAATTATTTTACAAATATAATTCTGTAGTTCTACAGTTTTTGTAGATATATATATTATTTCATACAGTATATATACTATATTTGTATAAGTAGAGATTGTATAACTGTATATCTATATCTATAGTGATATAATTAAAATAAACTACAGTAATATTTAGAATTACATTAAAGCCAATACATATATATGTATAAGACATTGCAATTGTTTTGTTTCTGTATATGATATTAACCTTATCTCTTATTTATCCTTAGAATTTTCACTTCAAAGTAGGATTTAATCGGGAAAAAACCTCTCTTACATGGATTTATTCCTTTATTTACACAGGAATTTGTAATAACTGCATGTTTTTATATATTTAACACTTAAAAGGAAATAATATATAACTAACTGAATCTAAATTTAGTGTTTGTGTGTTGCTAACATTTTGAAATTATTTATTTGCATGGCAATATGTTCTTACTGCATGACAGTCACACATGTGACATTTAAACTGTTCTAATAATAAGGCAATTACCATATACCCCTATTTCAGTGGTTGTAACTTAAAGCTCTTGTAGCCTCTGTGAGCTCAGCCTTTACAAGTCAAAGAATTTTTTTTTAGGCCTCTTAAGTTCCAGGGTTCAATTACAGTTTGCAAACCCTTGTATGAAGTATATACAGCTCATACCTAATTTTCTTATGAGTCCTTCTATCTATAAATGGTTCACAAAGTTTGTTATGTGTATTTGGGGAATATTCAAAGGAATATTAAAATATTACATTTAATAGTTTACAATGCGCATTGATAATTAGGATACAATTATTTGGGTAATATACATGTATTCCTACCTTTTTGTATGAGGAATCTGTGGTGTAAACTTATATGTGTCACAGTCTGAGTGACAGATGACAGATGCGTGTATGAGCAGCTGCTAAGAGTGAATATAACCTAAGAGTATGTGATGTATGAAAGGAGAGGTTTCACAATTCATGGTATGCGAGAAAAACAACAACTTGTTTTTAAGAGAAATAATACAAATCAGTTCAATTATTAGAATATTAAGATACATAATGAATATTATCTACTCAACATATATTCCTTTAGTAATTATTTTTTTTGTTAATAGTAGATAAGTGTAATCACACATCAAAATGGTTTATCAAGAAAATCTACATTTAGATTTTTTTTTTTTCCCAAAGGATAATTTTATGATATTCAATGTTATTTTTATTTTTAATGGTTACATAGATGGTACACATCTTCAGACAAATATATGGTATAAAGCTAAAATAGAAGTTACATAAATAATTTATAAAACAATTATTTTTTTTTCATTTTGGTTTTGATAAATGAATTATTTCATAAAATAATATTTTTTGGTATTAAGGGGGAAATGTGCTTTTGATCCTGAATACATCATCACATTTCATCAATACCTCTTCTTCACACATTGTAAAGAATATAGAAAGGTACAATGGTAAACTACTAGAGAACATAACTACTCAGCATTTGTCATAAACATATAAAGGCCTTATTTTTATTTATTCTTATTTTCATTTTTATTCTTATTTTTCATTTTTCATTTTTGTTCTTCCTTTATCTCTATTTTTGATTCTTAATTTTTATTTTTTATCTCAATCAAGAAAGAAACATCAATATTTAATAAAGTAATGTCTAGTATGAGAATATTGCTTCATTAAATATAGTAAAGATATCGGTTCATTAAAAGAAAATGTTCTAATTCTGAGTAAATACAATAATTCTTTCATTCATTCATTCACTCATATTCACATTTTGGTTCATGGCTATACATTCTTACCTATTATTGGTCTAATAAATATATTCCATTAATAAAGTTTTAGTAATAAAGATGGAAACACTTGTTACATGAAAAACACACTGACACCTATGGGTTGAAAATGTAATTACACCAATGACATAAAAATGTTCTATCTCATGAAGAATATGGTTAATAATGCATTATCATTTATTATTGTTTCACATATAAACATGAATTCCATATTAATATCCTGATAATAATTCTATAGATATTACTGATTGCTATGGTACGCTGTGATATTATAGGTCAGGAAAATTACCAGATTTGGTATAGAATAGGGAATGAAGACTTCAAGCAAGATATTGGAATTACGTTAATAAGGACTTTTCATATTTCTAAATTCAAGTAAATTTAAAAAGTTGCAAGAAGAAAAAGCCGAAGTTCCAGGAGGTAACAAGGCGATATGATGTCTGAGTAATAATAGACTGTGTCAATTACAATTCATTTCATCACTGACAACTGCAGTATTCACCACTGACAGCCACAACTGCAGTATTCACCACTGACAGCCACGATTGCAGTATCTAAACTGACAGCCACAACTGCAGTATTCATCACTGACAACAACTGCAGTATTCACCACTGACAACAACTGCAGTATCCACCACTGACAGCCACAACTGCAGTATTCACCACTGACAGCCACAACTGCAGTATCCACCACTGACAACAACTGCAGTATCCACCACTGACAGCCACAACTGCAGTATTCACCACTGACAGCCACAACTGCAGTATTCACCACTGACAGCCACGATCGCAGTATCTAACCTGACAGCCACGACTGCAGAGGACGATGATCCTATGATGCTAATATGAACTGTGTTTTCATGCTTTTATCACGCTCCAGTGGTTTCCTATCACCTATGAAGCTTCAATGAAAGCTGGTGAACAATAAGTTGTCAGGAAGCTACAACCCTGACATGAGTCCTGTGCATTAGGACTAAGGACTGGTTATGGTGCTATCTTTAGCAAGGAAGAGTCATTTTAACCCTTGCTTTGCTGACCAAAGACGTCACACCTGTTCCAAGACCATTGCGGATGGCATGGAGGATTCCAGAAATATCCAAGGCGAGCCAATGTAAGTCCAGGTCTTTAAAGGTGACACTGCTCAGATATTAAAGCTTCATTTCATCAATGGACTTTGTTTTCTTATCAACATTTGAATTTATGGACTTTGATGGACACATGACACACGGTCTCCACAATATCTACATGTTATTTCAAGGAATTATCGTATAAAGACTGTGTTTTAAAAGAACCAAGAACAAGACGTCAAGATGAAGACCAGATGACATCAGATGATGATGACTGGACCCGAGACGCTTCGATTTAGGTTTAGGAAAGTATAATATACACATATTTTATATGAATATTGATCACGGTTTACCATAACATGAATTCACATAATTATGTTATTGAGTGCATATAACAATAATCTGATATTATTATTATTATTGAAATTAAATTATTTTGCCAAAGAAGAAGAAAAGAAGAAAGAAGATCTTATTATCCTAAAGATGAATTTCTCTACTTTGAGGGTTCCAATTATTGTATGTCACCCTCAAAAGGGGAATTGTTAAATATTAATTATTGGTTATGGATTTATTCTTTATACACTCAATTCTGTACTGAGTACATTGACTTTCAGCTGACATTACAGATGCTATTTCTGTATGGTAAAGTGGTAACTCCATATACAGAGATCACATGATCTAAGGGACATATATAATGACTACACGAAGGGAGGGGCTCGCTCTCGCTCTCTACAGACACATGGGACAAAACACTAATGTGAATGAACAGCTGCTGCTATGTAACCACGTGATGATTCCTCAGACTCGGCTGACAAGGCCAGAATGTCATTTTACCATTCAGGACACCAAGGAAAGAAGTGTATAAGCTTTGCTATGGACAAATGGACAATCTCTTCGTAACTATTTCACTCATTTTATGTTTTCCTGTAATGATGTTTTTTTTGATGAACAGTCCAATAAACCACTATATTTTTTTTTATAAGAAACGTGACATTTTCTTTAGAAGTATCGCATCTGGTAACAAGTCCTGGAAAAATATATGAAATTAAGCATTTTTAACATATTCTATGATTCTAAGAAGCGTGTTGATAAAAAACGGCGCAAAATAACTGCCCATGAATTGAGGAAAATCAAGCGTGAAGCTGCCAAGATGCCATTTGCCACCAGTTTTGCCGTATTTCAGAGCTGCAACGTTACTGGAGTATCAAAAAGCACAAGGTGTGCCATACTCAAGGACATGGCCAAGGTAAGGAAGGCTGAAAAACGACCATCTTTGAACAAGAAACATAAGATAAAACTTCAAGACTGGGCCAAGAAATATCTTAAGACTGATTTTTCTAAGGTTTTATGGACTGATGAAATGAGAGTGACTCTTGATGGGCCAGATGGATGGGCCCGAGGCTGGATCAGTAAAGGGCAGAGAGCTCCACTCCGACTCAGACGCCAGCAAGGTGGAGGTGGGGTACTGGTATGGGCTGGTATCATCAAAGATGAACTTGTGGGACCTTTTCGGATTGAGGATGGAGTGAAGCTCAACTCCCAGACCTACTGCCAGTTTCTGGAAGACACCTTCTTCAAGCAGTGGTACAGGAAGAAGTCGGTATCGTTCAAGAAAAACATGATTTTCATGCAGGACAATCAGGGCCGGCGTCAGCACCCGGCATACCGGGCAAGTGCTGGGGCCCTGAGCAGGCGGGGGTACCCACTTGCCGTCAGGCACCCCGGCGCCCGTTAGGGGATGAGATCGGTGCCAGTGCCGCCACTGGGCCCCCCGCTAGCTGCTGGCACAATACTTACCTCTCCCCGTGCCTCCGCTGCTGCAGCTCTGAGCTCCAGGGGCGCCCGCACTTACTGTCACAGCAGCGCCGCTGAATGACGTCATCATTCAGCGGCCGGTAGTGGCAGAGAGAGCGCGGACGCCGGACAGGTGAGATGTGAGGTGTGTGTGTGTTGTCTGACTGTGTGTATGTAGTGCGGTGCTGTCTGTGTATGGTGCTGTATGTGTGATGGTGGTGGGCGGAGGCAGTGATGGTGGTGAGGAGCCGGAGGCAATGATGATGATGGGGAGACGATGATGATGATGATGGGGAGGCAATGATAATGATGGGGAGGCAATTATGATGATGGGGAGACGATGATGCTGTGGAGACGATGATGATGATGTGGAGACAATGATAATGATGGGGAGGCAATGATAATGATGGGGAGGCAATGATAATGATGATGGGGAGGCAATGATGATGGGGAAGCAATGATGATGATGATGGGGAGCCAATGATCTTTTTTTTTTTCTTTATTTTTTTTTTTATATAGCGCTAACATATTCCGCAGCGCTTTACAGTTTGCACACATTATCGTCGCTGTCCCCGAAGAGGCTCACAATCTAGATTCCCTATCTGTATGGTTTTTTTTTTTGGAGTGTGGGAGGAAACCATAGTACCCGGAGGAAACCCACGCAAACACGGGGAGAACATACAAACTCCTTGCAGATGTTGTCCTTGGCGGGACTCGAACCCAGGACTCCAGCGCTGCAAGGCTGTAGTGCTATCCACTGAGCCACCGTGCTGCCCAATGATGATGATGATGGGGAGGCGATGATGATGGGGAGGCAATGATGATGGGGAAGCAATGATGATGATGATGGGGAGGCAATGATGATGATGATGGGGAGACAATGATGATGATGTGGAGGCAATGATGATAATAGGGAGGCAATGATGATAATGGGGAGTCTTTCCACAGCGCCCTTTCCTGAGCGTAACAATGCAGAACGCAGCACAGTGCAGAGGAGAGCTCCATATTTTGTATGGAGCATTATATGGGAACCAGTATCCTGTATGGAGCAATTTATGTGGTCCAGTATTCTGTATGGAGCATTATATTGGGTCCAGTATTCTGTATGGAGCATTATATGGGGGATGGGGCTGGTGGGTGACATCCTGCATGGGGTATTATATGGGTGATGAGGGGGAGACTGTGGTGCCCATAATATTGTATGGAGGACTGTATTGTCCAGTCTGTACTGTGCGCTGTGAGGATTTGGCGGTTTTTGAGCTATTGTAGAATTTACAATAGATATCACTCATGTAATGGAAGAAGTGAAGTATTTGGCATTGTACTGTATCTATATTTCTCTGCAGTATCTGTGCTTCATGAATCGTGGTCTGTGTTAAAGGGGTCCACTGAGACTTTTTCGCTTGGGGCCCATAAAAACCTGGAGCCGGCCCTGAGGACAATGCTCCATCACATGCATCCAAATACTCCATCGTAAAGAAAGTTGGCTATATTGGTCACTGATTTTTTTTTTTGAATGTCAGAAATGTTTATTTCTAAATTTTGTGTTGTTATATTGGTTTACCTGATGAAAATAAACAAGTGAGATGGGTATAGATTTGCTTTTTATTAAGTTGCCTAATAATTCTGCACAGTAATAATTACCTGCACAAACAGATATCCTCCTAAGATACCAAATCTAAAAACCCCACTCAACTTCCAATGACCCAAACGACGGATGTCTCCCAGTACAACAAAAAAAAGGCGAACAACCAGCAGAAGCGGATGTATGGTTGTTAAGAGCAAATTCAGCAAGTGGCAGAAACTCAGACCACCCCTCTTGATTATCAGTCACAAAACAACGCAAGAACTGCTCAACATCCTGGTTTTTCCTTTCTGTCTGGCCATTAGACTCAGGATGATATCCGGATGAAAACGACAAATGAACTCCCAACCTATCACAAAAGGCGCGCCAAAAACGAGCCACGAACTGAGGTCCCCTATCAGAAACAATGTCAGTAGGAACACCATGTAGTCTGACTATTTCCTTGACAAAGGCCTTAGCGAGAGTCTTAGCGCAGGGCAGTTTGATGAAAGGAACCAAGTGACACATCTTGCTAAAACGGTCCACGACCACCCAGATGACAGTGAAACCCTCAGAGGGGGAAGGTCAGTAATAAAGTCCATAGCCAAATGTGTCCAAGGTGCACTAGGAACCTCCAGAGGGCAAAGCAACCCCGCAGCAGGAGTATGTGAAGACTTAGATCTAGCACACACAGTACACTGACGCACCCACTTAATGACTTCCTTCTGCCATCCAGGCCACCAAAAACTGCGACCCACAAGTCTCTTGGTCTCAGACATTCCAGGATGACCTGCCAACCGAGACTCATGACACTCCACAAACAAATCTCTCCTAAAGGTCCTAGGCACAAACAACCTCCCATGGGGAGTGTTAGATGGGGCATTCTCCTGTGCTTTAAGAATCTCATCTTCCAACACAGAGTCCAAAGCAGCAATCACAACTCCTTCTTGTAAAATGTTCTCCTCCTCAGCACCAACCATGGGAGAAAAACTGTGAGACAAAGCATCGGCTTTCACATTCTTAGTACCCGGGATGTAAGTAACAGAAAAATTAAACCGCGAGACAAACAGTGCCACCTAGCCTGACGTGTATTCAAGCGTTTGGCAGCATCCAGATAGATCAGATTTTTGGGGAGGCAATGATGATGATGATGGAAAGGCAATGATGATGATGATAGGGAGGCAATGATGATGATGATGGGGAGGCAATGATGATGATGATAGGGAGGCAATGATGATGATGATGGGGAGGCAATGATGATGATAGGGAGACAATGATGATGATGATGGGGAGGCAATGATGGTGATGATGGGGAGGCAATGATGATGATGATGGGGAGACAATGATGATGATGATAGTGAGGCAATGATGATGATGATGGGAGGCAATGATGATGATGATGGGGAGGCAATGATGATGAAGATGGGGAGGTAATGATGATGATGATGATGGGGAGGCAATGATGATGATAATGGGGAGTCTTTCCACAGCGCCCTTTCCTGAGCATAACAATGCAGAACGCAGCACAGTGCAGAGGAGAGCTCCATATTTTGTATGGAGCATTATATGGGGACCAGTATCCTGTATGGAGCAATTTATGTGGTCCAGTATTCTGTGTGAAGCATTATATTGGGTCCAGTATTATGTATGGAGCATTATATGTGGTCCAGTATCCTGTATGGAGCATTATATTGGGTCCAGTATTATGTATGGAGCATTATATGTGGTCCAGTATCCTGTATGGAGCATTATATTGGGTCCAGTATTATGTATGGAGCATTATATGTGGTCCAGTATCCTGTATGGAGCATTATATGTGGTCCAGTATTCTGTGTGGACCATTATATGTGGTCCAGTATTTTGTATGGAGCATTATATGTGGTCCAGTATCCTGTATGGAGCATTATATGTGGTCCAGTATTCTGTGTGGACCATTATATGTGGTCCAGTATTCTGTATGAAGCATTATATGTGGTCCAGTATTCTGTATGGAGCATTATATGGGGGATGGGGCTGGGGGGTGACATCCTGCATGGGGTATTATATGGGTGATGAGGGGGAGACTATGTAGTGCCCATAATATTGTATGGAGGACTGTACTGTCCAGTCTGTACTGTGCGCTGTGAGGATTTGGCGGTTTTTGAGCTATTGTAGAATTTACAATAGATATCAGTCATGTAATGGAAGAAGTGAAGTGTTTGGCATTGTGCTATACCATATTTCTCTGCTGTATCTGTGCATCATGAATCGTGGTCTGTGTTAAGGGGCCCACTGAGGCTCTTTCACCGGGGCCCATAAAAACCTGGAGCCAGCCCTGAGGACAATGCTCCATCACATGCATCCAAATACTCCATCGTAAAGAAAGGTGGCTATATTGGTTGCTGATTTTTTTTTTTTGAATGTCAGAAATGTTTATTTCTAAATTCTGTGTTGTTATATTGGTTTACCTGGTGAAAATAAACAAGTGAGATGCGTATAGATTTGTTTTTTATTAAGTTGCCTAATAATTCTGCACAGTAATAGTTACCGTATTTTTCGGACTATAAGACGCACCGGACTATAAGACGCAGCCAGGTTTTAGAGGTGGAAAATAGGGAAAAATATATTTGAAGCAAAAAATGTGGTAAAATATTTAATAACATACTATTATATGTGGTGTTATTATATATAATAGTATGTTATTATGTTGGAAGCTACGGGTAGGAGATGGTGCTGCGGGACCAGTGTGGTGTCTGTAAACTACTATGTGAAGACGCTGGAGGGTGAGTATAAGGCCGGGGTCACACATGCGAGAAACTCGCACGATTTCGTGTGAGTCTCTCGCATGAACACCCGGCACTGCCGCCGGCACTCAGATGGGATCGTGCGGCTGCATAGAAATACATGCTGCATAGAAATAGAGACAGATGATAGAGACAGAGTTGATAGAGATAGATGATAGAGACAGATGATAGAGACAGAGATGATAGAGATGATAGAGACAGAGATGATAGAGATGATAGAGACAGATGATAGAGACAGAGATGATAGAGACAGATGATAGAGACAGAGATGATAGAGACAGAGATGATAGAGACAGAGATGATAGAGACAGAGATGATAGAGACAGAGATGATAGAGACAGATGACAGAGACAGAGATGATAGAGACAGAGATGATAGAGACAGAGATGATAGAGATGATAGAGACAGATGATAGAGACAGATGATAGAGACAGAGATGATAGAGACAGAGATGATAGAGACAGATGAAAGAGACAGAGATGATAGAGACAGAGATGATAGAGACAGAGATGATAGAGACAGAGATTGTAGAGACAGATGATAGAGACAGATGATAGAGACAGAGATGATAGAGACAGAGATGATAGAGACAGAGATGATAGAGACAGATGATAGAGACAGAGATGATAGAGACAGAGATGATAGAGACAGATGATAGAGACAGAGATGATAGAGACAGAGATGATAGAGACAGAGATGATAGAGACAGAGATGATAGAGATGATAGAGACAGAGATGATAGAGACAGAGATGATAGAGACAGAGATGATAGAGACAGATGATAGAGACAGAGATGATAGAGACAGATGATAGAGACAGAGATGATATAGACAGAGTTGATAGAAATGTGACACGTATGCGTTTCATGTGCGCATGATGCGCTGCCACAAAAAAACGCAAGTGTGAAAGTAGCCTAACCTTTTAATTAATTCTCAGTTGTACAGTGTGTCTGAAGGACCTGTGATGACATCATGAAGAGGCAGGGCTTTGGTCATGTGATGCTCCAGCCCACCCTCTTCATGACCTCATCACAGGTCCTTCACAGGAGCATTCAGCCTCCCATCAGCACAGCCCAGGCTGTCAGGTATGCCAGCTGCTCCTGCTGCCTCCTTCTCCTTCAGACACCGATCTGCCCAGCTGCTGCAGGAATCAGGCGCTGGGGAAACTGTGTGGCTCTGTGATCTGCTGCTCCCCATTACTGCTCAGCTGATAGGTGGGTGGGGAAGCGGCTGATTAATATTCACTGCACTTAAGTAGGGACCAGGGGTTTCCCCAGCACTTGTTTCCTGCAGCAGAGGGGATATTTTCTTGCCTCCTGCTGATCCCACTCCACCGCTGCCCCTGCCCCCCTCCCCACATGTTACATTCCGACCATAAGACGCACCCACACTTTCCTCCCAAATTTGGAGGAAAAAAAGTGCGTCTTATGGTCCAAAAAATACGGTACCTGCACAAACAGATCTCTCCTAAGATACCAAATCTAAAAAAAACCACTCCAACTTCCAAAAATATTCAGCTTTGATATTTATGAGTCTTTTGGGTTGATTGAGAACAGAGTTATTGTTCAATAATAAAAAAGAATCCTCTCAAATACAACTTGTCTAATAATTCTTCACACAGTGTATATTTCCGGAGTCAGACACAGACGCTCTCAGGCTCAGTATGGATTAGACCAGAATATAAAAAGCAGAAAAAGGGTACTGTATCAGAAGATACCAGGTGTATACAGTCTAGGGGTAATTGTAAATCTGCGTATATATTTCCAGAGTCAGACACAGATGCTCACAGGCTCAGTATGGATTAGACCAGAATATAAAAAGCAGAAAAAGGGTACTGTATCAGAAGATACCAGGTGTATACAGTCTAGGGGTAATTGTAAATCTCCGTCTATATTTCCAGAGTCAGACACAGATGCTCACAGGCTCAGTATGGATTAGACCAGAATATAAAAAGCAGAAAAAGGGGACTGTATCAGAAGATACCAGGTGTATACAGTCTAGGGGTAATTGTAAATCTCCGTATATATTTCCAGAGTCAGACACAGACGCTCTCAGGCTCAGTATGGATTAGACCAGAATATAAAAAGCAGAAAAAGGGGACTGTATCAGAAGATACCAGGTGTATACAGTCTAGGGGTAATTGTAAATCTCCGTATATATTTCTGGAGTCAGACACAGACGCTCTCAGGCTCAGTATGGATTAGACCAGAATATAAAAAGCAGAAAAAGGGGACTGTATCAGAAGATACCAGGTGTATACAGTCTAGGGGTAATTGTAAATCTCCGTATATATTTCCGGAGTCACAGACAGACGCTCTCAGGATCAGTATGGATTAGACCAGAATATAAAAAGCAGAAAAAGGGGACTGTATCAGAAGATACCAGGTGTATACAGTGTAGGGGTAATTGTAAATCTCCGTCTATATTTCCAGAGTCACACACAGACGCTTACAGGCTCAGTATGGATTAGACCAGAATATAAAAAGCAGAAAAAGGGTACTGTATCAGAAGATACCAGGTGTATACAGTCTAGGGGTAATTGAAAATCTCCGTATATATTTCCGGAGTCACAGACAGACGCTCTCAGGCTCAGTATGGATTAGACTAGAATATAAAAAGCAGAAAAAGGGGACTGTATCAGAAGATACCAGGTGTATACAGTCTAGGGGTAATTGTAAATCTGCGTATATATTTCCAGAGTCAGACACAGATTCTCACAGGCTCAGTATGGATTAGACCAGAATATAAAAGGCAGGAAAAGGGTACTGTATCACAAGCGTAGAGCTGTATACAGTCTAGGGGTAATTGTAAATCTCCGTATATATTTCCAGAGTCAGACACAGACGCTCTCAGGCTCAGTATGGATTAGACCAGAATATAAAAAGCAGAAAAAGGGGACTGTATCAGAAGATACCAGGTGTATACAGTCTAGGGGTAATTGTAAATCTCCGTATATATTTCCGGAGTCAGACACAGACGCTCTCAGGCTCAGTATGGATTAGACCAGAATATAAAAAGCAGAAAAAGGGGACTGTATCAGAAGATACCAGGTGTATACAGTCTAGGGGTAATTGTAAATCTCCGTATATATTTCCAGAGTCACACACAGACGCTCTCAGGCTCAGTATGGATTAGACCAGAATATAAAAAGCAGAAAAAGGGTACTGTATCAGAAGATACCAGGTGTATACAGTCTAAGGGTAATTGTAAATCTCCGTATATATTTCCGGAGTCACAGACAGACGCTCTCAGGCTCAGTATGGATTAGACCAGAATATAAAAAGCAGAAAAAGTGGACTGTATCAGAAGATACCAGGTGTATACAGTGTAGGGGTAATTGTAAATCTCCGTCTATATTTCCAGAGTCACACACAGACGCTTACAGGCTCAGTATGGATTAGACCAGAATATAAAAAGCAGAAAAAGGGTACTGTATCAGAAGATACCAGGTGTATACAGTCTAGGGGTAATTGTAAATCTCCGTATATATTTCCGGAGTCACAGACAGACGCTCTCAGGCTCAGTATGGATTAGACCAGAATATAAAAAGCAGAAAAAGGGGTACTGTATCAGAAGATACCAGGTGTATATAGTAGAACACATATAAACCCTATGTGCAAGAAGAAACAAGCAAGGGGTCCAGAGTAGAGTTGAGCGATACTTTCCGATATCCAAAAATATCGGATCGGAATGGTATCGACGATATCCACAAAATATCGGCGATACCCGATACCGATACCGGAAATCCAATGTAAGTCTATGGGAACAAAATATCGTAATTAAAAAAAACCCATTCTTGACTTGTTGGATAATTGTACATGAAGGAAAACAACAAAGAGTAATGTAGAATGTATTGGGGCAGGTTGAGGAGACATTAAAGGCATAGATGTTTAACCCAATCCAATGGAATAGCATTAATAATTTTTTTTTTAAAGACGTTCGGATTGACGAAGAAATTGACAATGTTGTTAACCTTTTTTCTATTTTGGCAAATATGTATGTTTCACAACTTCCATGCTCTTGACCTTTTTAACTTTTGCCACACTTTCACCTTCATAATCTTCAGCAGCATCATCTTTGTCATCTAATTATTCTTCATCTTCACCTTCTTTATCTTCTTCTTAAACTTCTTGTTATTCATCTTTTTGTTAACATTACTCATATTGTTCTTATTAAACTATTATTCTTCTTCATATTCTACTTCTTCATCTTCTTCCTCTTCATCTTCTTCATCATATTCTTATTTGTGACAGAGATTCCTGTACTTGTAATCTGTAAAAGTATGAATTTTTCATCCTTTCCGTTCTTGCTGTCATAAAAGATTTAAATTACAACAGTATTTGTCCATGTTCAGTTTAGCCTGCAGCAGCAGGCATTTTCCAGGGGCACCACGAGGAGGAACGGACTCACCCCCATACACTGCTTAGTCTTCTTCTGCTTATAATTTACAGCATATATTTTGCTCTTCATTTTGGTCTTATTTTTCATGTTCTTCTGCTTTTTGATCTTCTGCTTATTGTTTTCTGTCTCTTGTTCTGTATCTTGTAGTTTGTCTTAACCTTCTTTGTCCTGTTGGTGATCTTCTTCTGGGTAATCTTTTATTTCCTCTTTGTGATGGTGTTCAGGCTGGTTGGCTTGATGCTCGTCGTCCTTGGGGTTGTCATCTTCTTCGGGGTGGTCTTTACGGTTGTCTAACTTCCGAGAACCAGTTGACGGTACTGGAACCCGGACGGGTAGCAGAAGGTACAAGAGCCAATGCAAGTAACGAGGACCAGCTGACTGTGCTGGAACCCGGAGGGGCAGCAGAAGGAAAAGAGCCAATGGCACAACCGAGGACCAGCTGACGTTACTGGGACACGGTTACTAAGCAGGAGGTACCTGTGCTCAAAAGCACTACCAAGGACCAGCAGACGTTGCTGGAACTCGGATACCGAACTGGAAGCACCGAGGCCAAAGGCACTGCGGAGAACCAGTTGACGGTACTGGAACCCGGATGGGTAGCAGAAGGTACAAGAGCCAATGCAAGTAACGAGGACCAGCTGACTGTGCTGGAACCCGGAGGGGCAGCAGAAGGAAAAGAGCCAATGGCACAACCGAGGACCAGCTGACGTTACTGGGACACGGTTACTAAGCAGGAGGTACCTGTGCTCAAAAGCACTACCAAGGACCAGCAGACGTTGCTGGAACTCGGATAACGACTTGGAGGCACCGAGGCCAAAGGCACTGCGGAGAACCAGCTGACGGTACTGGAACCCGGACGGGTACCATAAGGCACCCATGAAAATGTAAGTTGACAGGCCGCAAGCTGTCCGCAGTTACCGAATCACACAGTCCTACAGTGGGTGCTTGTCCTATTGTCACAACGGAAACAGACTTTATTTAGATATCCCACAGCACACATAGGAATCACCTAAACTGCAGGCACCATAGAGTCGGCTAACCCGAATGCAACACGACAGGACAACTTATTGGAGGCTAATTAACGTTGACACTGCCAGTAAACAGCTGTCGTGCTGTAACCAGGCTGGGCAGGAGTCAGTACCCGTGCCAATTACTTCCGAGCAACAACTGGCGGTGTTGGAGCCAGGGATGAGAGGAGGACAGGGTGGAGGCAGCATGACTTTTTGGCGTACACACAGCAGGGGAACAGCTGACATTACTGAACCCCAGTAACACAGGAGCAAGTGTTGACTGTGCTAACAGCACTTCCAAGCGTTCCTTTATGTGCACTTTAGTAGGAGGTCGGCGTACCCCCCTGCTGCGGGAAGAACAAATTGAAGCCGTTGTTGTTGGATGGCAGCCAATGCATCGACTTCAATTGCTTCCACCTCCTCTCAGGAACACAGCACTGTTGAGCAACCATCTGTCTCTTCACCGCCTGCCAAATTGCCCAGGCAGTCAGACAGTTCTGTACAGGATCCAGCTGAGTCTCTGCTTCTGTTCTCAGAATCTGTTGGCTTGCAAACAGGGGCCCAGCCAAGCAGCATTCTGGAATGTGAAGAAGAGGGAGTATGCAGTGATGCGCAACAGCTGTGTCTCTCAGAATCTGAAGAGGCGGGTGAGCCAGTGCCGATGCTCAGCACACCGCAGAACGCATCTGATGATGATGAGACTCAGGTGCCAGTTTCTGTTGAGCATGGTGCTGGCCAGACCACCAACAGCAGCAGGTTTTGGAAGAGGGTAGTGGAGATGATGAGGTCCAAGTCCCAACATGACGTGAGGAACAGGAAGGTGGTGGGAGCAGCTCTGAGGAAGAGATTGCCCCAACGGTACAAACAGGAGGGAGTTAGGCTGCAGACTCGGTTGACTGTAGCCTCCAGTTTGGAACCTGTTCGGAGCAGTTCTCTTCCAAAAGTCAAAACGGGCGCTCCCAGGACTTGCACTGCGTGGTCCTTTTTTGACACACTTGCAGATGATATTTGCTATGTGAAATGCAAGCTGTGTAATCTAAAAGTAAAAACAGGTAAAAGTGTCAGTAACGTCAATACCAGTAATATTATTATTATTATAGATTTTAATAGCGCCATTTATTCCATGGCGCTTTACATGTGAAGAGGGGCAAATATAGACAATTACAGTAAACATGAGCAATACAAGGCACACACAAGTACAGAAGGAGAGAGGACCCAGCCCGCGAGGGCTCACAATCTACAGGGGTGGTTGAGGATACACTAGGAGAGGGAAGAGCTGATCGTGTGGTGGTTCAGTAGACTGATGATCATTGCAGGTTGTAGGCTTGTCGGAAGAGGTGGGAAATATGTGCAAACATGTGGGTACAAAGCACGTAGTTGAGTTACAAAGACACACTGGAGATGTAGGCCAACCTACAGCAGCACCTACATCTTCAGGTCGTGTCGGAGCCTCTTCCTCCAGCTGACACACAGCTGGTTCGGCTTTCTCACAGGATCGCCATGGAAGAACCTCGGTCAATGTTGTCCAGAGACAAAGTGTTATTCCACCACAGCAGCAAGTTCCCTGTCATCCTCACACACCCAGGCAACAAAACAGCCATCGGTACCACAGGCATGGGATAAAAGACGGCCATACTCGGCAAACCATCCACGAGCACAGGCTCTGAATGCTGGCATTGCAAAACTCCTGTCCCTTGAAATGCTGTCATTCAGGCTGGTGGAGACTGACAGTTTCCGGAACTTAATGGCATTGGCAGTCCCACAATACAATGTGCCAAGCCGATTTTATTTCAGCAGGCAAGCGTCCCTGGTCTGCAAAAGCATGTTGCGTGAAAAATTAAACATGCGCTACTAAAACTTCGTCACTAGCAATGTCCACCTGACCACCGCTACGTGGACCAGTACCCATGGCCAGGGACGATACCTTTCCCTCACTGCCCATTGGGTCAATGTTGTGTAGCCGGGTACAGATCTTGCGAGTGGCGCTGTACGTGTTCAGCCAACTCCAAGGATTGCAGGAATCAAGTCTGTACACATTGACTCCTCCTCCTACTCCAGTTCCTCAGAAACATTGCTGCAGGAGCCGTCACGGTCTACCTCCACATGGACCCGTGAATGCTTAATAATAATAATAATAATAATCTTTATTTATATAGCGCAAACAGATTCCGCTGCGCTTTACAGTTTAACAGTTTCAGAACACAAGTAATAAGTAACAACGTTAACAATAAAATAATTAAAGCAATAGAAGCCGCCCCTGCTCGTGAGAGCTTACAATCTACAATGAGGTGGGGGAGCTACAAAGTACAGGTGTTTATATACAATGGTCTATTTACAATGATGGTCCAGCCATTTTGAGGGAGTGAGGGATGGATGGAGATAGTGAATGGGCTACACACACACACTTACACATAGAATGACTTTGGGCCTGGGGTCCGATATATGACCGCTACTCTGAGGGAGAGGGGACGAAAGAGCATGATGGTGTGGACCTCAAAAGAAGGGAATGAGAGTGATGGAATTGGGGGGATGACCTGGAAAGTGCATTGTGGGGACAGGAGTATGCCAACTCCACCACCATGTCTGTTTGAGGGTCTCGGGGAATGTGAGAACTATAAGCCACCATAGGAAATGGCAGGAGGGGAGACAGTGTCAGAATCCTAGATCAGGTTTCAGTCAGGGCCAACAGAT
>JARQOD010005269.1:0-49017 GCA_033576555.1 Oophaga sylvatica | reverse complement strand
AACCACTGACCCACCATAAAAACCCCACTAAGCCACCATGCCCTCCTTTTTCCCCCCATTGAAAAAGGGGGTTTTTAGTTATAGCTTCTTTACTGGGGGGAGGAATTCATTACATCTCTTTTGAAGACTCAGTTTTTTAAATGCCACTTTTTTTGGGGGGGAAGTTTAAAAAATTTAATTTCTCTCTGGCATTGAAAATTTTCAAAAAAAATTTTCCTAATGGCCCCGTTTATACTCGGTGCACTTTTGTGCCCTTCTGCCCTTTCCCTTGGCTCCCATATCAGGAGTTTACTGCTTTGAAGAAAACGTTTTTTGAGTTACTCTGTCAGGATTTTTTTATACTCTGTGTCTTTTTGTAGACCTGGGGGTTTTGTGATGGGGGTTTGCCCCTGTTAAAAATTTTTTTAAAAAAACCCCAAAACCAAAAAATTTTTTTAAAAGGGGCTGGAACTTTGAGGTCATAGCTAAAAAAAGGAAGATTAAAAAAGATTTTTTAAAACACCCCTTTGCTTTCTTCCCCAGTCGAACCTTTATAAAGGGTTTTCGAATTTAAATGATAAAATTAAAAAGAACTGTAAAAAAAAAACCCTTTACAATGTATTCTGTTCGGGAAAAACAAAAGGATTATTTTTCTATATTTCCCCCTTCTTTTTGTCCAGGCCCCCGGCTATGCTGCAAAACTCCAAAAGTGGGCCAATCTACCCCAAGGAGTGAATGTTTAAAAGTCTTTGTTCTGAGTGATGTGCTGTTTTTAAAGATGGCTGACCCCGGGGCCCAGTTTTCCTTTCCCTACGTTCCCCCTCCCCTTCCAGAAAGTGGAGCGCCCCTTTTTCAAGTGCCGGGGGTGAAACCCCCCCCCGCTTTCCAAACCATTTTCTTTAGGGGGGGAGCATTTCCCTTCTAAAGGTTTGGATTTTTGGTTTTTTAACCCCTTTCTCCATGGAGTCTTTGCTTTTTGCTTTTTGGGAGAAGTTTTTTTTAAAAACTTCGAAAAAAAAGAATATGTGCGACTTTTTCCCTACAATTCACCCCCGCAGGTTTCGCCTAGAATCTTGATCTTCTTTTCCCCTTTAAAAATATTTTTTCTTTCCCCGTGAAAGAAAAAGTTCATTTTTCCCGTTTTTGGGGGAAAAGAGCGCCTCTGCCCCGGGCCCAACCCCGGGGGCCCCGTCCACTGTGCCGCGTGAAAATCCACCCCAGCGAAAACTCAAAAAAAAAATTACTTTTTTTCCCAACATATATTGGTGAAATGTACCCCAGCATTTAAGGAAAAAAACCTGTTTATTTTTAAATTTTCCATTTGGTTTTCGGAAATTTGCCTCCCAGTTTTTAGGACAGCGCGATCCAAAAAACCCAATGTACCCGGGGGGGGTCTTTCATGGAAATCAAGCCCTCGGCTACTGTGGTTTTGGACGGGGCCCAAACCCCCCTGAGAAGAGGGCGACATGATTGGGCAGTTTTGGGGTTATTATTTAAAAAACCCGGAGAGTGAAAGTGTCCCCCCGGATCTTCAAGATGAAAAATTTTGGGGTTTGGGGGGCGCTCGCGGGGCTTATACTGTTTGTACAAAAGTGATTTTAAAAAATGGAAGGTCAAAATAAACTGCTGATCATGGGGTTTTGAACTTTAAAAAAAATTTAATTGTTTTTTTTTTAAAACTTTTTTTGAAAAACCCCAAAGAATAGTTTTTGTGGTAGAGGGGGGTGATTTGTCGTGCGGCATTGTACCCTTTTTGGGGTTGATTGGGTCTCCTAGTTAAAAATTTCCGAATTTTTTGAATTGATAGAGATCACCCAAAAGGGCCCCCGCCCTATTAAGCTCTCAACAGGTTTGCAGTGACATCACAACCACTAAAAAGCCACTGGGGAACATTAAAAAAATTTTTGATATTATGATTTTTGTGCATATTGACACATTTTGATCATATAGATTTAAAATAGATGCATATAGACAATATAGATACTATAGCTGCAATGATACATATAGATGCTTAGTTCTTAGATGTATAGATCTTAGAAAATTTGTGCATATAGACACATATAGTACATATAGCTGTTAGATACATATGATGCATTGAACATATGATGCTATAGAACATTAAAACCTATGATGATAGTAATTGGATTAGATAATATAAAAATTTTTAAAAACTATAGCACTATAGACAATTTAGAACTATAGCCAATAGTGCATATAGCCCTTAAACATAAGAACTATAAAAAATATGTCTATGAAAATATGAAAAATAGACACTTTTTTATACTATTTTTAATAATGCATAGATCATATAGATAAATATGAAACATTAGATAATTAGATGAATAGCAATAAGGGTACTATAGATGATATAGATAATTGAAAATTTTAAAACAAAGTAATATAGATGATTAGCCAATAGGAAATATAGATGCTTTAGTACTATAGATGATATGAAATTTAGCACAAAAAAATATAGATAAATAGGCTATAGTAAATAGAAATTTTTGGCAAGCACATTAGATGCTATAGATACTATAGAAATTTTGGACCTTGTGCATATAGAAATATGATGCATTAGACACTTATGATGCTTAAACTATAGACAATTTGGAAATATAGGAAAATAGAATGAACATCCCTGACAGAGTATCACAAAAAATGTCTTATGAAGTGTATCACCCTTGGGGGGAGAAAAAGATAATGCGGCACTTTGTCATTTTTTTTTCCCCTTTTTCGTTTTCAGATAAAACATATTATCTCGTTTTGGGTTTTAAATATACCCAAAACAACTTGGATTTCGAAAGTTGGTCGGTTTAAAAATCTCCTCTGTAGCTCTTTACCCATAAACTTCTGTTTACCAGGGCTGATTTGCAACAGGCCCCTCGTCATCCTGAAGCCCGATTGAGGCTGTGAGAAAAGATTTTGGTCGGCTTCATTATGATGCATTTTCAGGTAAAAGGGGGAAAAAAAAAACAGATTCAGAAAACCCCTAAAGAACTGTGTTATTACTTTTTGGGTGTTTCAGTTTTTACAGGAGGAGGAGGTGGCTGTGACATCCCCTATTGTGAAGGTGGTCCTGTGTTTTAGTTATAGAGGTGTTATCAGTCATTGTAAGGAGGAGGGGTGGCTGGTACCCTATTGTGAAGGTGGATCCGTGTTTTTTATGTATATAGAGGTGTTATCAGTCATTGTAAGGGGGGGGAGGTGGCTGTGACATAATTGTGAAGGTGGATTGGTTTCTAATGTATATAGAGGTGTTTAGCATTGTAAGGAGGAGGGGAGGGAGCTGTGCTCCCTTTGGAATGGTGGTCCCGGGTTATCTACTGATATAGGGTGTTTCATCTTGACGGGGGGGAATGAGCTGTGAAACCCTATTGTGAATGGTGGATCCTTTTGGGTTTCTCCCCTATTTAGAGGTGTTTTAGTTTGTCAGGAGGGGGGGTGACTGTGAATCCCCCCTTTTGAAAGGTGGTTTTTGTGTTTTCTCTGTTTATGAGGTATTATCAGTCATTTTCGGAGGGGGGGGGTGAGCTGTGACATCACCCCCTTTGTGAAAAGGGGGATCCGGGTTATTCGATTGAGGGGTTATCGTCTTGTAAAAGGGGGGAGGTGAGCGTGATTACCATTGTGAATGGTGGTCCCCTGTTTTTTATTATTGGGGTTTCAGTCATTTTAAGGAGGGGGGGGAGGTGGCTGTGAATACCTTTGTGATGGTGGACCTGGGTTATTATGTATATGAGGTGTTTTCAGTCATTGTAAGGGGGAGGGGGGAGCTGTGCATCACCTATTGTGAATTTTGGATCCCGTGTTTTATGTATTAGGGTGTTTCAGTCTTGTCGGGGGGGGGTGAGGTGAATCCCCCCTGGAAAGGTGGACCTGTGTTATTACTGTATATAGGGTATTTCAGTATTGTACAGGGGAGGGGTGAGCTGTGACATCACCATTGTGAATGATGGATCTGGTTATCTACTGTTATTTGGGGGTTATCAATATTTACAGGAGGAGGAGGTAGCTGTGACATCCCCATTGTGAATGGTGGATCCCCGGGTTTTTTACTGTTTAGAGGGTTATAGTCTTGTAAGGAGGAGGAGGTGGCTGTGCTACCTTTGTGAATGGTGTCCCGTTTATCACTGTATTAGAGGTTTTTTAAATCATTGTCAGGAGGGGGGAGGTGAAATGTGACATACTATTGTGAATGGGGGGACCTGTTTATCTATGTTATGAGGTGTTTCAGTCATTATCGGAGGGGAGGTGAGCTGTAACATACCTATTGTAAGTGGACCTTGTTATTATTTTTTAGGGTTTTCAGTCATTGTACAGGAGGGGGGGGGAGTTGACATCACCCATTGTGAAAAGGGGGATCCGGTTTCTACTGTATATAGAAAGGGATTATCAGTCTTTTCGGAGGAGGGGGTGAGCTGTGACATACCATTGGAATGGGGTCCTGTGTTATTACGAAATTGAGGTTTATAGTCATTGTACGGGGGGAGGGGAGCTGTGCTCCCCTATTGTAAAAAGTGGTCCTGTTTTTCCTACTGTTTAAAAGGTGTTATAACATTTACAGGAGGGGGGGGAGCTGTGAATCCCCTATGTGAATGGGGCCCCGTGTTTTACAGTCGGGCCCCTTTTTGAGATGCACAAAAAAAAATTTTTTTTAAAAAATTTGCTTCCTTTTTTTAAGGCAATTTGAAATTCTCCAAAAGTTTAAAGAGTGATCAGCTTACGAAATTATTAAAAAGTCAATATTTGGCTAAAAATAAAAATTTATCCCCCAAAAACCCATTTCCTAGGGCCCCCCTTTTTTTGGGGGCCGCAACCCTCTTTAGTGATTCCCCTTAACACAGGTGGGGGGTTTTGAGGACATGGCTGGGGATCAATTTTCTTTAATAAGAATGACACCTGGAACTTTTAAAGGGGGGGGCTGGCACTTGTTTCTCTTCTTTTAAACCATGGTTATCTCTAAGAAAATGTGTTCTTTGGGCAATGCAAAAAATGGCCTAACAGGGAAGATAACCGCTAGAAAGATTGACCCGTCAACAACTAGCTCATCAAAAACTTCAAGGAGGGGGTTTTTCCATTTTTGCCAAAAGGTTCAGGGGCCCAAAAAACCCCAGAAAGCGAAAGGACCGCCCTTTAAAAAAAGGTTTCAGCTGCGGGGGGGCTACCGCATGCGAGCTTGCTCGGAAGGAGCAGGAGGGTAAGTGCATCTCACGCACTGTGGGCGGGACCCTTGGTGAAAGGGCCTGGTCCGGGGCAGCAAAAACCCCATTTTTCCCCCAAAAAAAACATCTTGGAAGATGATATTCTGCAAAAGGTAGGGGCAGCGGACTGTGAGGATGGGGTAAAGTTATTTTCTCTGAAAATCCCCTTTTCGTTTTTTGGGAATCGGGAAAACCCCCTCATTCGGAAAAAACAAGGTGAGGCTACCCCATTTTTGTCCATGCCAACTGTTAAGCCCCTGAAACCATTCATGTGGGGGTTTTCTCACCAAGGGAATCGGTCTTCACGTCTTCCTAAAAAAAAACCCCTGAAAAAAAGAATGGTACCAAATGTCCCCCAAGAGCAATTTTCCCAACCCCCAAAGGGCTTTTGGCGATCAAAATTTTTTTCCAGCTGAGGAGCACCTTGCCTAAAGAAAAGGTGTAACAAATGGCTCGGGGAAAAAAAATAGAGTTTTTGGGTCCAGGGCCCGGGGAAACCCCCGATTTTAAACCCCCATTGAAATTTGTGGCAATCATAAGAGGGGGTGGAAAACAAAAACCAAAATTTGAAAAAAAGAAAGCATTGTTTTGGCAAGAATGGTGTACAGTCAGGTTTGGTCCGAGTTGATTGGGGAGCACCCAGGGGAATTGCAGAGGTCCTAAGAAGAAGGTCAAAGCAAAATTGTTGCTGCATTAACTCATTTAAAAGTCAATATAACTTTTTTCCATATGTTTTTCAATTTTTTATTTTGTCTGTGATAAAAACATCTGTAAACACCAAAAAACCAGGGGCGCGATCATGTGAAAAATAAATTTTTTGTCATTCTCAAAACTTTTCCATGACTGTTTTTGTATATAGAGGTGTTTTTTAGTCTTGTCGGAGGAGGGGGGGGCTGTGACATAACTATTGTGAATGGGCCCTGTGTTATCGTGTATTAGAGGTGTTATCATCATTTTACGGAAAAAGGGGGTGGCTGTGACATCCCTTGTGAATGGGGGATGCTGTGTTATCTACTGTATTAGAGGGGTTAAGTCTTTTACAGGAGGAGGAGGGGGCTTGCATACCTATTTTGAATGGTGATCCTTTTATCGCTGTATATAGAGGTGTTATCGTCATTGTACAGGAGGAGGAGGTGAGCTGTGACAAAACTTTTGGGGGAATGGGGGACCTGTGTTATCGCTGTATATAGAGGTTTTTAACATTTTATTAACAGGGGAGGAGGTAGCCCGTGACATCATCTATTGTGAATGGTGGTTTTTTTGTTATCTACTTTTATATAGGGGGTTTTTTTCAGTTTTTGTACAGGAGGGGAAGGGGACTGTGACTTTACTTTTTGTGAAGGGGGGACCCCGTGTTACCCCACTGTATAAAAGGTTTTTCAGTAAAAGTACAGGAAGAGGAGGGGGCCTGTGACATCACCTAATGTGAATGGTGGATCCCCTTTTTATCTCTGTAAAAGGGTTTTTCAGTCATTATACAGGGGGAGGAAGGGGCTTGACATACCTATTTTTGAATGGTTTTCCTGGGGTTATCACTGTATATAAGGTGTTATCAGTCATTGTAAAGGAGGGGGGGGTGAGGGGGATTTTCACCTATTGTGAAGGGGGGACCCCCGTGTTATCTACTGTATAAGAGGTGTTATCAGTAGGTTGGGGGTTTTCTTTCCGAAACCAAAAAATATGGGGGAAAGGGGAAGGGGATCCCCCGTTTTCAAAAAAAATATCGGCGATCCCGGGGAAAAAGATAGGGGAAACCCCCTGTAAGTCTAGGGAACAAATATCGAAATAAAAAAAACCCCATTTTGCTTGTAGGTTAATTGACAGGGGGAAAAACCCAAAAAAGAGTAATGTAAAATTTTTTTGGGGGGGTTGAGGAGCCCCCTTAAAGGGAAAAAAATTTTTTAACCCCCAAACCAAGGGAAAAGGGGATTAATTTTTTTTTTTTAGGAAAACTTCGGATTTACGAAAAATTCCCCCAATGTTGTTAACCTTTTTTTTTTTTTGTCAAATATGTCTGTTTAAAACTTCCATGGTCTTCCCTTTTTTTAACTTTTCACACACTTTCTCCTTCATAATCTTCAGCCAGCATCATCTTTCTCAAAAAATTTCCCCTTCATCCCCCCCTTTTTTAATCTTCTAAACTTCTTGCTATTCACTTTTTGTTAACATTATTATATTTTCTTTTAAAAAAAGTTTTTATTCTTCATATTCTACTTTTTTCATTTTCCCCTTCCAAAATTTTCCCTTTTATCATATTCTTTTTGTGACAGACATTCCTTATTTGGGTAATCGGGAAAAATCTGAATTTTAAAAAAACCTTTCCCTTCTTCCCCGTCCCGAAAGTTTTTAAAAACAACAGTATTTTTTCCGCTTTTTAGTTTAGCCTGCAGCAGCAAAAAGGGATTTTTTTCCGGGGCACCCCGGGGGGAACGGACCCACCCCCTTTCACTGCTTATCTTCTTCGCTTAAAATTTAGAGCATATATTTTGCTCTTCATTTTGGTCTTATACTTAATGTTCTTCTGCTTTTTGTTCTTCTGCTTATTGTTCTTCTGTCTCTTGTTCTGTATCTTGTTAGTTTGTCTTAACCTTCTTTGTCCTGTTTGGTGATGGTACAAAAGCCAATGGAAGTAACGAGGACCAGCTGACTGTGCTGGAACCCGGAGGGCAGCAGAAGGAAAAGAGCCAATGGCACAACCGAGGACCAGCTGACGTTACTGGGAACACGGTTACTAAGCAGGAGGTTACCTGTGCTCCAAAGCACTACCAAGGACCACAGACGTTGCTGGAACTCGGATACCGACATGGAGGCACCTAGGCAAAGGCACTGCGGAGAACCCAGCTGACGGTACTGGAACCCGATGGGTAGCAGAAGGTACAAGCCAATGAAAGTAACGAGGACCAGCTGACTGTGCTGGAACCCGGAGGGTCAGCAGAAGGAAAAGGAGCCAATGGCACAACCGGGGACCAGCTGACGTTACTGGGACAGGTTTACTAAGCAGGAAGGTACCTGTGCTCCAAAGCACTACCAAGGACCAGCAGACGTTTGCTGTAACTCGGATACCGACATGGAGGCACCTAGGCCAAAGGCACTGCGGAGAACCAGCTGACGGTACTGGAACCCGGAGGGTAGCAGAAGGTATAAGGCCAATGGAAGTAACGAGGACTAGCTGACTGTGCTGGAACCCGGAGGGGTCAGCAGAAGGAAAAGAGCCAATGGCACAACCGAGGACCAGCTGACGTTACTGGGACACGGTTACTAAGCAGGACGGTACCTGTGCTCCAAAGCACTACCAAGGACCAGCAGACGTTGCTGTAACTCGGATACCGACATGGAGGCACCTAGGCCAAAGGCACTGCGGAGAACCAGTTGACGGTACTGGAACCCGGACGGGTACAGAAGTACAAGAGCCAAAGGAAGTAACGAGGACCAGCTGACTGTGCTGGAAACCCGGAGGGTCAGCAGAAGGAAAAGAGCCAATGGCACAACCGAGGACCAGCTGACGTTACTGGGACACGGTTACTAAGCAGGAGGTACCTGTGCTCCAAAGCACTACTAATGACCAGCAGACGTTGCTGGAACTCGGATACCGACATGGAGGCACCTAGGCCAAAGGCACTGCGGAGAACCAGCTGACGGTACTGGAACCCCGGATGGGTAGCAGAAGGTACAAGAGCCAATGAAAGTAACGAGGACCAGCTGACTGTGCTGGAACCCCGGAGGGTCAGCAGAAGGAAAAGAGCCAATGGCACAACCGAGGACCAGCTGACGTTACTGGGACACGGTTACTAAGCAGGAGGTACCTGTGCTCCAAAGCACTACCAAGGACCAGCAGACGTTGCTGAACTCGGATACCGACATGGAGGCACCTAGGCCAATGGCACTGCGGAGAACCAGCTGACGGTACTGGAACCCGGAGGGTAGCAGAAGGTACCATGGAAATTAAAGTTGAGGCAGCAGGACTGTTTGCCGTTCACACGCAGGGGAACAGCTGAATTACTGAACCCCAGTAACACAGAGCAAGTGAAGACCTGTGCAACAGCACTTCCGGAAACAACTGGCGGGTTTGTAACCCAGGATGACAAGAGAACATTGGTGGAGGAGCAGACTGTTTGCCGTTCACACAGCAGGGGAACAAAGCTGACATTTACTGAACCCCAGTAACACAGGAGCAAGTGAGAATGTCTAACAGCACTCTGAGAAACAACTGCGGTGTTGTAACCCAGGGATGAGAAGAGAACAGGGTGGGCAGCGCAGGACTTTTTGCCATTCACACAGCAGGGGAACAGCTGACATTACTGAACCCCAGTAACACAGGAGCAAGGGTAGACTGTGCTTAACGCACTTCCGAGAAACAACTGGCCGGTGTTGTAACCCAGGGATGAGAAAGAAGAACAGGGTGGAGGCAGCAGGACTTTTTGCCGTTCCACACAGCAGGGGAACAGCTGACATTACTGAACCCCAGTAACACAGGAGCAAGTGTAGACTGTGCTAACAGCACTTCCGAGAAACAACTGGCGGTTGTTGTAGCCCAGGGATGAGAAGAGAACATGGTGAGGCAGCAGGACTTTTTGCCGTTCACACAGCAGGGGAACAGCTGACATTACTGAACCCCAGTAACACAGGAGCAAGTGTAGACTGTGCTAACAGCACTTCCGAGAAACAACTGGCGGTGTTGTAACCCAGGGATGAGAAGAGAACAGGGTGGAGGCAGCAGGACTTTTTGCCGTTCACACAGCAGGGGAACAGCTGACATTACTGAACCCCAGTAACACAGGAGCAAGTGTAGACTGTGCTAACAGCACTTCCGAGAAACAACTGGCGGTGTTGTAACCCAGGGATGAGAAGAGAACAGGGTGGAGGCAGCAGGACTTTTTGCCGTTCACACAGCAGGGGAACAGCTGACATTACTGAACCCCAGTAACACAGGAGCAAGTGTAGACTGTGCTAACAGCACTTCCGAGAAACAACTGGCGGTGTTGTAACCCAGGGATGAGAAGAGAACAGGGTGGAGGCAGCAGGACTTTTTGCCATTCACACAGCAGGGGAACAGCTGACATTACTGAACCCCAGTAACACAGGAGCAAGTGTAGACTGTGCTAACAGCACTTCCGAAAACAACTGGCGGTGTTGTAACCCAGGGATGAGAAGAGAACAGGGTGGAGGCAGCAGGACTTTTTGCCGTTCACACAGCAGGGGAACAGCTGACATTACTGAACCCCAGTAACACAGGAGCAAGTGTAGACTGTGCTAACAGCACTTCCGAGAAACAACTGGCGGTGTTGTAGCCCAGGATGAGAAGAGAACATGGTGGAGGCAGCAGGACTGTTTGCCGTTCACACAGCAGGGGAACAGCTGACATTAATGAACCCCAGTAACACAGGAGCAAGTGTAGACTGTGCTAACAGCACTTCCGAGAAACAACTGGCGGTGTTGTAGCCCAGGGATGAGAAGAGAACAGGTGGAGGCAGCAGGCTTTTTGCCGTTCACACAGCAGGGGAACAGCTGACATTACTGAACCCCAGTAACACAGGAGCAAGTGTAGACTGTGCTAACAGCACTTCTGAGAAACAACTGGCGGTGTTGTAACCCAGGGATGAGAAGAGAACAGGGTGAGGCAGCAGGACTTTTTGCCGTTCACACAGCAGGGGAACAGCTGACATTACTGAACCCCAGTAACACAGGAGCAAGTGTAGACTGTGCTAACAGCACTTCCGAGAAACAACTGGCGGTGTTGTAACCCAGGGATGAGAAGAAACAGGGTGGAGGCAGCAGGACTTTTTGCCGTTCACACAGCAGGGGAACAGCTGACATTACTGAACCCCAGTAACACAGGAGCAAGTGTAGACTGTGCTAACAGCACTTCCGAGAAACAACTGGCGGTGTTGTAACCCAGGGATGAGAAGAGAACAGGGTGGAGGCAGCAGGACTTTTTGCCGTTCACACAGCAGGGAACAGCTGACATTACTGAACCCCAGTAACACAGGAGCAAGTGTAGACTGTGCTAACAGCACTTCCGAGAAACAACTGGCGGTGTTGTAACCCAGGGATGAGAAGAGAACAGGGTGGAGGCAGCAGGACTTTTTGCCGTTCACACAGCAGGGAACAGCTGACATTACTGAACCCCAGTAACACAGGAGCAAGTGTAGACTGTGCTAACAGCACTTCCGAGAAAACAACTGGCGGTGTTGTAACCCAGGGATGAGAAGAGAACAGGGTGGAGGCAGCAGGACTTTTTGCCGTTCACAACAGCAGGGAACAGCTGACATTACTGAACCCCAGTAACACAGGAGCAAGTGTAGACTGTGCTAACAGCACTTCCGAGAAAACAACCTGGCGGTGTTGTAGCCCAGGGATGAGAAGAGAACATGGTGGAGGCAGCAGGACTGTTTGCCGTTCACACAGCAGGGGAACAGCTGACATTAATGAACCCCAGTAACACAGGAGCAAGTGTAGACTGTGCTAACAGCACTTCCGAGAAACAACTGGCGGTGTTTGTAGCCCAGGGATGAGAAGAGAACAGGGTGGAGGCAGCAGGACTTTTTGCCGTTCACACAGCAGGGGAACAGCTGACATTACTGAACCCCAGTAACACAGGAGCAAGTGTAGACTGTGCTAACAGCACTTCTGAGAAACAACTGGCGGTGTTGTAACCCAGGGATGAGAAGAGAACAGGGTGGAGGCAGCAGGACTTTTTGCCGTTCACACAGCAGGGGAACAGCTGACATTACTGAACCCCAGTAACACAGGAGCAAGTGTAGACTGTGCTAACAGCACTTCCGAGAAACAAACTGGCGGTGTTGTAGCCCAGGGATGAGAAGAGAACAGGGTGGAGGCAGCAGGACTTTTTGCCGTTCACAACAGCAGGGGAACAGCTGACATTACTGAACCCCAGTAACACAGGAGCAAGTGTAGACTGTGCTAACAGCACTTCCGAGAAACAACTGGCGGTGTTGGAGCCCAGGGTCAAGGAGGATGTTTAAATACTAGATCAAGTATTTTCCTTGTTACGTGTCAATTAAAAATGTCTATACTCCAAACAAGAGAAATATAACCTTTAGTACCATAAGATGATGATTTTACTTTAAAAATAGATGTAAATTAATAATTGTCAAACATAAACGCATACATTAACATGTTAAAAAGCAATGCAAACCACAATAAAAATCGGTTAAATAATCTGCTATACGGTTTTAAATAAAAGCATACAAGTACATATCAGAAATCAGAATCCATTAATGATGGATAAGTAACAGTATGTACACCATTTTCATTTGCTGAATAATATCACTAAAAAGTTTTAAAAATATCTAAAATTTCCATCATGTAATACTGATAATATGTGCCAATCATTTATATTAACAAAAAAAAACCTTTAAAAGTGCATAGTGAAAACAGCTATTTATGCCTGACTGTGGACTTGCAAGCATGACAACGGATAGATAAGGTATTATATAGATGAGACTGCATAGCCACAGATGGTGAATGGCGATGTAATACTGTACCTCAATAAAGTGTGCGTTACTACTACATCCTTTTTTTTATATAGCTTTATAAAAGGTTACGTGCATGTATGCTTGCGCCTTTGTTTGGACGCACAGACTGGCTTCCTGCTGTGACGCGTTGGGTATTGGAGCGTCTGTGCGTCTTATGACGCAGACTAACATTCACGGTGCGCATCGTTCATCATCGCAAGCGTACCGACAACACAAAGGCGTTGTCATGACTGCTTTACTCAGTAAACATGCACCTATGATGAAACATACACGCATGTGCCCTATTACATAACAAGCTACAAGAAAATGCGTGTGAGGGTGTGACACAGCTGTTTTGTTAAGGTACAGTATTATATCGACATTGTACAGGTGTCGCTATTCAGTCTGATAAATAGATATCATTCACCTATTCTATCAGTTGTCGTTCTTTCAGCACCACTTACAGGTATATATTTTGCTATTGTGACTATGCACTATTGACTTTACCAAGGTAATGCATGATTTTTGTTAGCGATTATCATGTTTACATGAAGGACCTTTATGATATGGGCTGTTAACTTTCTAATCAAATATGTATTTTTTAAAATGACACAAATATAAGTAATGTTGAAGAGGACTATTCCTACATGCATTGTTTGCACAATATTACAGGTGTACATCACGTCCCTTAATCAACATTGGATTATTATATTTACTTGTATGCTTTTATTTAAAAGGCAAGAACACTGAAGTATAACCTTCGCACTGCAGCAGTTGTCAAAGTTCAACCCACATTATGCACTTCCAACATTGCAGTATTTGAGTCATCATGATGTGAGTTGGATTTGTCTAAGCTATGGAGTGACAAGGTTGACCATCAGTATCCTATAGCATAAGTAGGCTTTTGTGTTTGCATTTGTTTTCGACATGTGCATATCTGTAATAATATGTCACAATTATTTTGTTACAGATTTGTGACAAAGACAAATCATTTTATGGTTTGAAAGTTGACGTTTCAAATGTTTACAGCTTAGAAATCATGGTGTAGCCTCATATCTATGTGTATCACTAGACACTTTGAGATGTCATGTTTTTTTCACCATGATTAGGTAGCTAGCAGTAATTTTTGCCGGACACACAGCAGGGGAACAGCAGGCGTTACTGAACCCCACAAACACATCAGCGATTGTTTTCATCTGTGCATCTAACACTTCTGAGCAGCAACTGGCGCTGTTGAAGCCCAGGGTCAAGGAGGGTGTAGGCAGAGGCCTAGTATGAGACGTTTGAAGTTGAAGTTGTAGTTAGCAGCACTAATTTTTGCCAGACACACAGCAGGGAACAGCAGGCGTTACTGAACCCCACAAACACATCAGCGATTGTTTTCATCTGTGCATCTAACACTTCTGAGCAGCAACTGGCGCTGTTGAAGCCCAGGGTCAAGGAGGGTGTAGGCAGAGGCCTAGTATGAGACGTTTGAAGTTGAAGTTGTAGTTAGCAGCACTAATTTTTGCCAGACACACAGCAGGGGAACAGCAGGCGTTACTGAACCCCACAAACACATCAGCGATTGTTTTCATCTGTGCATCTAACACTTCTGAGCAGCAACTGGTGCTGTTGAAGCCCAGGGTCAAGGAGGGTGTAGGCAGAGGCCTAGTATGAGACGTTTGAAGTTGAAGTTGTAGTTAGCAGCACTAATTTTTGCCAGACACACAGCAGGGGAACAGCAGGCGTTACTGAACCCCACAAACACATCAGCGATTGTTTTCATCTGTGCATCTAACACTTCTGAGCAGCAACTGGCGCTGTTGAAGCCCAGGGTCAAGGAGGGTGTAGGCAGAGGCCTAGTATGAGACATTTGAAGTTGAAGTTGTAGTTAGCAGCACTAATTTTTGCCAGACACACAGCAGGGGAACAGCAGGCGTTACTGAACCCCACAAACACATCAGCGATTGTTTTCATCTGTGCATCTAACACTTCTGAGCAGCAACTGGCGCTGTTGAAGCCCAGGGTCAAGGAGGGTGTAGGCACAAATATTGAGTTATTGCCTTGTTACGTGGCCATTGCAAATGTATGTACTTCAAACAAGAATAAATGAACTTTTACTACAACAATAAAATGATAAATTTCAATTACAAGAATAGAAAAATATTTATACTTGACAGTCCTCTGTGGTTGATAACGTTTAATGGCTAACTGAAAATATGGTAACAAATTCAAAGCTTTCGAGACTACTCAGGTGTCTTCATCAGGCTAAGAGTAAAGCCAAAAATGAAGAATCACATATTTCTACACACAACAGGACACAGGAATAGCTAAGACAAGTGAGGGAGGGACAAGTGAGGGGAGACCGGCAACAAAAATGAGAACAAGGATGAATTATCAGCGCCACACAATCACAGATAAATTAATGAATTTACCTGTGGCAAAAGACTTTTGTATGCCCGGTCATAGCATCATGGATATGGAATTACTGGTATTAAAATATAACTTCAAATATGAGAAACGTACAAAGGTTTCAGAATATAAGCTCATCATGACCTTTGACACTGTTAGTGATGGAATGAATAGATCACATGGATTTATGTCATTCTATATCAATTAAGGAATCTGCGTCTATGCCCTTCCAGGGTCATGAAAACCCAAAAAAATACGCCAATGAGAGGGCAATCAAACTTTCTATCCTTATCTAGGAACTGTTCCAATATTTATGTTCATCCCTGTGAGATAATGACAGTTCTGATACACGTCACTTACTTGTCTTACCTATTGCACTATTCCTGTGTCCTGTTGTGTATAGAAATATGTGATGCTTAATTTTTTTAGTTAGTCTTTCCCTGATGAAGAGACGTGAGTAGCCTTGAAAGCTTGCAATTTGTTTCCATCTTTTCAGTTATCCATTAAAAGGTATCAACCACTGCTGACTCTGAAGTCTAAATATTTTTCTATCTACTGGCTAACACGGTACAAAGATATACATGTTTTCTAATTTCAAGAAGGAAAAATAAAGAAAATACAAATATAAACGCATATATGCACATGCCAAAAATAAATGGAACAACACAACACCCAAAAAATTGGTAACAAAATATAGTGTTGTAAATTTAAGAATAAAAGTCCATTTTTTTTTTATGAATAATGCTTAAGGAACGCTATGTTAAACCATAACATAGTGAAGACAATGGATTTTGTAATAGTCACTCATCATCATCATCGCAAATTTTATGTGACAGTCACAGACATTTCAATTATTTAAGTTCATAAAATCGTCACTTTCTATAGCATGTATGACATGTCCAGCATGGACTCATCAATGTGATTGATGACACAATAATGTACAATAAAAAATAACCATTTAAAAAAACATTAGGCATTGTTTGTCACAATTTAAGTGTGTGCCTGCAAGTGTAGGTGAAACAAAGGCTACGGATAGCAAAGGTATATTCTATGTCTGTATCAGACAGTGGACAGCCTCTGATGGGTAATGCCGATGTTATACTGTACGTCAATAAAGTCTGCGGCTGAAATCATGCATTTTTTGCTTGTAGAGTGTTGAAGAGGGTAAAAGAATGTCTGGTTGCGCAAAGCTTTATCCGTCAACACTACCTTCCTACTGTCACGCGTAGGGTAGGGTAGCGTGTGGCAATTAGCTGACTATCAAATGTGAGGTTAGGCTGCGTTATTGCGCACTAGGGACGCAAAAAAAAATACAGCAGTAATAATTTAATGTGTAATACTCCACCTATGACAAACAAAAAAATTACGTTCCCTCTTTAACAATGTACAAGACTAACAAGCCTAATGGTTGACGCTGACTTAATTGAGATACAGTATTACATCAACATTGTCCATGAGTAACTATGCACTGTGATACCTATATACCAGTATTAATTTATATCTCTTGTGGTTGTTTCAACAGCACTTGCAGGTATAACTACCTATTGTCAGTATGCATGATGCACTTTCTAGATGTAATAATTTATTATTGGACATTATTACCATGTTTACATGCTGGCCATTTCATATATGGTGTTTGAAGTTACAGTTGGCATCAGTATGTGTATTTTATAATGTCTGTCATAAATAAAACTCGTGATGATGATGATGAGGATTTAATGATTCGTACATCCATTGACTGCATTATCTTACAGGTACAGATAAAGTTCCTTAAAAAGCATTAATTCATAAGTCTGAAATGTACTTTTATGCATTAATTTCAAAATGTGAAGAGTAGACTATGTTTTATTTTTTGTTACCATTTCTAATAGACATGTGCAGATATGCGCTGTGATGACAAATTATTATTTGTCCATATTTGTCATAAAAATTTATCATTCTAGGCCTGCAAAACTTCACAATTTCATGTTTTCAGCATAACAAGCAGGGTGACGGCTCTTCCCTATTTGGAGCATGTTGGTCATGTGTTTTTCTGTCCATGTGTCGGGAACAGGAGACTTCTTGCCGTTGACACAGCAGGGGAACAGCTGGCGTTACTGAACCCCACTAACAGTAGAGCTTGTGTTTTGTTCTGTGGACACGACACTTCTGAGCAGCAACTGGCAGTGTTGGAGCCCAGGGAGTAGAGTTCAGGTGGTAGAAAGATGAACATAACAGGAGACATGGATAACGTTGCGAACCAGTTATTTAATCTGAAAACGGACAGACAAATTCTGGCGAGATCCATGCCTTGTTCATTTTCAGAAAAGTAAGCCGGTCTACATTATCGGAGGATAGTCGCATGCGACGGTCTGTTAGTACACCACCTGCAGCACTAAAGACGCGCTCCGATAATACACTGGCAGCAGGGCAAGCCAGCACCTCCAATGCATACTGGCTAAGCTCTGGCCATGTATCCAGCTTAGAGACCCAAAACTTGAATGGGGAAGAGCCATCTGGGAGTACACTGAGAGGCAAAGCCAAGTAGTCTGTCACCATCTGACGGATACGTTGCCTCCCGCTGACTGGAGCCCTCTCGGATGGTGTAGACATTTGTGGCGCTGCCACAAAACTTTGCCACATTTTTAACATACTGGTCTTTCCCTGTGCAGAGGCACTGCGTGTGCTCCCTCTTGTTGCAGAGCTCTCTACACTGCCTCGACGCACAGAGCTGCTTTGTAAAGCAGTAGCAGCAGCAGTGCTCTCGGCAGTAAGGTAGAACATTAGGGATTGCACCAGTGTGTCTTGGTACTCCCGCATTTTACGCTCCCGGTTCAACGGTGTGATGAGGCTTTTGACGTTGTCCCGGTAGCGAGGGTCTAGGAGGGTGTACACCCAATAATCAGACGTCGTGAGAATGTGGGCGATGCGGCGGTCGTTTCTTAGGCACTGCAGCATGAAATCAACCATGTGCTGCAGACTCCCAACTGGCAAAGAAACGCTGTCCTCTGCAAGAGGCGTTATCTCTGCCTGCTCTGCATCACCCCACCCTCGCTCTACATACTGACTAGAGCGTTGTGTACTTCCCTCTGGAGCGATGTCTTCCTCCTCCATTGACTCCTCCTCCTCATCCTCCTCACAAAGTGAGCCCTGCCCAGCCCTTTGTGAGGAACCACGTTGCGCTGACTTTCCAGAAGGTGATGGAATTTGTGACTCCTCATCCTCCACCTCTTCCAAAACCTCATCCCTTATTGCTTGCAGTGTTTTTTGAAGCAGGCAGATAAGGGGGACAGTCAGGCTGACTAGTGCATCATCTGCACTCGCCATCCGCGTTGACTCATCAAACGCACGCAAAACGTGGCACATGTCCTTCATAGTGGCCCACTCATTAATGGTGAAGTGTGGACGGCGCAAATTGCGTGTTGATTGCGCCTGATGCAGCTGATACTCCATAACTGCTGGCTGCTGCTCACACAACCGCTCCAACATATGTAACGTTGAATTCCACCTGGTGGATACGTCACATATGATGCGATGTTCAGGAAGGCGCAATCTGCGTTGCAGAGCTGCAATGCGCGATCTGGCCATGCTGGAACGTCGCAAGTGAGCGCACTCTAGGCGGACCTTGTGCAGCAGTGCATCAAGATCCGGATAGTCCCTCAAAAAACTCTGCACGACCAAGTTGAGCACATGTGCCAGACATGGTATGTGAGTGAGGTTGCCAAGGCCCAGAGCTGCCACCAGATTTCGGCCATTGTCACACACTACCAAGCCTGGCTGGAGATTCGCTGGCAAAAACCACACGTCGCTTTCCTGCTTGATGGCATTCCAGACCTCCTGCGCTGTGTGGCTTCGATTCCCCATGGGAATTAATTTCAGAACGGCCTGTTGCCGTTTGGCCACGGCTGTGCTCATATCGGTCGCATCAGGTAAGCGTCCACGGGTCCATGTGGAGGTAGACCGTGACGGCTCCTGCAGCGATGATTCTGAGGAACTGGAGTAGGAGGAGGAGTCAATGTGGACAGACTTGATTCCGGCAATCCTTGGAGTTGGCAGAACACGTACAGCGCCACTCGCAAGATCTGTACCCGGCTCCACAACATTCACCCAATGGGCAGTGAGTGAAAGGTATCGTCCCTGGCCATGGGTACTGGTCCACGCATCGGTGGTCAGGTGGACCTTGCTACTGACGGCGTTTAGTAGCGCATGTTTAATTTTTGCCTCAACATGCTTTTGCAGACCAGGGACGGCTTGCCTGCTGAAATAAAATCGGCTGGGCACATTGTATTGTGGGACTGCCAATGCCATTAATTCACGGAAACTGTCAGTCTCCACCAGCCTGAATGACAGCATTTCAAGGGACAGGAGTTTTGCAATGCCAGCATTCAGAGCCTGTGCTCGTGGATGGTTTGCCGAGTATGGCCGTCTTTTATCCCATGCCTGTGCTACCGATGGCTGTTTTGTGGCCTGGGTGTGTGAGGATGACAGGGAACTTGCAGCTGTGGGTGGAATAACACTGTGTCTCTGGACAACAGTGACAGAGGTTCTTCCATGGCGATCCTTTGAGGAAGCCGAACCAGCTGTGTGTGAACTGGAGGAAGAGGCTCCAACACGAGCTGAAGATGTAGGTGCTGCTGTAGGTTGGCCTACATCTCCAGTGTGTCTTTGTAACTCAACAAAGTGCTTTGACCGCACATGTTTCCACATATTTGTTGTATTAAGGTTACTGACACTTTTACCTCTTTTAATTTTTTGATTACACAGCTTGCATTTGACATAGCAAATATCATCTGCAACTGTATCAAAAAAGGACCACGCAGAGCAAGTCCTGGGAGCGCCCGGTTTGGCTGTTGGAAGAGAACTGCTCCGAACGGGTGCCAAACTGGAGGCTACAGGCAAGCGAGTCTGCAGCCTACCTCTCCCTACTGTTTGGACCGTTGGGGCAATCTCTTCCTCAGAGCTGCTCCCACCACCTTCCTGTTCCTCACGCCATGTTGGGTCTTGGACCTCATCATCTCCACCACTACCCTCTTCCAACACCTGCTGTTGTTGGGTGGTCTGGCCAGCACCATGCTCAACAGAAACTGGCAACTGAGTCTCATCATCATCAGATGCGTTCTGCGGTGTGCTGACCATCGGCACTGGCTCACCCGCCTCTTCAGATTCAGAGAGACACAGCTGTTGCGCATCACTGCATACTGCCTCTTCTTCACATTCCAGAATGCTGCTTGGCTGGGCCCCTGTTTCCAAGCCAACAGATTCTGAGAACAGAAGCAGAGACTCAGCTGGCTCCTGTACAGAGCTCTCTGACTGCCTGGGCAATTTGGCAGGCGGTGAAGAGACTGATGGTTGTTCAACAGTGCTGTGGTCCTGAGAGGAGGTGGAAGCTATTGAAGTCGATGCATTGGCTGCCATCCAACCAACAACGGCTTCAATTTGTTCTTCACGCAGCAGGGGGGTACGCTGAGCTCCTACAAAAGTGCGCATAAAGGAACGCTCACGGGGAAAACTGGTGGATGCTGTGTCACTGGGTGCGGCAGCAGCCACAGAATCCCCACGTCCTCTCCCTGCTGCAAATCCACGGCCTCGACCACGACCACGTGCCTTACTCACTGACTTCTTCATCTTGGTAGATTGATAAAGAAAGTCAGAAAAGTTATAAGGCCTAAGTGTGGTTATTCCTCACAGACTACAGTGAACCCTGCAGACAACTGTTCAGTATCTGTGAAAGGCCCCTTTGTGTACTTCTATAGTGTTTGCAACCAATGTATTGTATACGGATGGAAGCGCGTCACACTAATAGATTAGATTTTTTTCCACTAAAATGGAGCAGCACCAATTAGAGAAAAATGTGAAGGATGAGGCAGTGACACACGCTCAGCAGACTACAACCGGCAGTGGTTGAAGAACAAACTGGAGCGTAATCTGCACTCACAAAATGAAAAGCTCACAGACTACAGTGAACACTGAAACACAACTGTTCTGTAGCTGTTAAAGGCCCCTTTGTGTACTTCTATAGTGTTTGCAACCAATGTATTGTATACGGATGGAAGCGCGTCACACTAATAGATTAGATTTTTTTCCACTAAAATGGAGCAGCACCAATTAGAGAAAAATGTGAAGGATGAGGCAGTGACACACGCTCAGCAGACTACAACCGGCAGTGGTTGAAGAACAAACTGGAGCGTAATCTGCACTCACAAAATGAAAAGCTCACAGACTACAGTGAACACTGAAACACAACTGTTCTGTAGCTGTTAAAGGCCCCTTTGTGTACTTCTATAGTGTTTGCAACCAATGTATTGTATACGGATGGAAGCGCGTCACACTAATAGATTAGATTTTTTTCCACTAAAATGGAGCAGCACCAATTAGAGAAAAATGTGAAGGATGAGGCAGTGACACACGCTCAGCAGACTACAACCAGCAGTGGTTGAAGAACTAACTGGAGCGTGATCTGCACTCAAAAAATCAAAACCTCACAGACTGCAGTGAACACTGAAACACAACTATTCACTATCTGTGAAAAGCTCCTTTCTGTACTTCTATAGTGTTTGCAACCAATGTATTGTATACGGATGGAAGCGCGTCACACTAATAGATTAGATTTTTTTCCACTAAAATGGAGCAGCACCAATTAGAGAAAAATGTGAAGGATGAGGCAGTGACACACGCTCAGCAGACTACAACCGGCAGTGGTTGAAGAACAAACTGGAGCGTAATCTGCACTCACAAAATGAAAAGCTCACAGACTACAGTGAACACTGAAACACAACTGTTCTGTAGCTGTTAAAGGCCCCTTTGTGTACTTCTATAGTGTTTGCAACCAATGTATTGTATACGGATGGAAGCGCGTCACACTAATAGATTAGATTTTTTTCCACTAAAATGGAGCAGCACCAATTAGAGAAAAATGTGAAGGATGAGGCAGTGACACACGCTCAGCAGACTACAACCGGCAGTGGTTGAAGAACAAACTGGAGCGTAATCTGCACTCACAAAATGAAAAGCTCACAGACTACAGTGAACACTGAAACACAACTGTTCTGTAGCTGTTAAAGGCCCCTTTGTGTACTTCTATAGTGTTTGCAACCAATGTATTGTATACGGATGGAAGCACGTCACACTAATAGATTTGATTTTTTTCTAATATAATGGAGCTGCACCAATTCCACTAAATAAAATAAAAAAAAAAAAGAGTCAGTGACACGTGCAGATGCCTACAAACAGCGGTGGATGCAGAGCAAACTGCAGCGTCACCTGCACTGTCACACACACACCTTGCACAGAGCTGTTAAAACAACACTGGCAAAATGAAGCTTTACACAGCGGTTGGTAAACTAGCCTGCCTCAAGCACAGTAGTACACAAAATCGCAATATCTAACTGTCCCTCAGAGTGAGCAGAGCAGCGTTCTGTCCCTTACTGAGTTCACAGCACAGTGACGCTAAAATGGCTGCGGCGCCTTTTATAGTGCATTCTGACATCATTTCAGCAGCCAATCACAGCCATGCCATTAGTTAAGATGACCGCAGCATTACAGGATGTGCCCACACTTCGTAGGATTCCTCATTGGCTGACTAACATCACATTGCCTCTCAAAGAATTATGGGAACTTCCGATTCCGGTATACGATATTGAAAAAGTATCGGAATTAAGTATTGGAATTCCGATAACGCGAATATCGGCCGATACCCGATACTTGCGGTATCGGAATGCTCAACACTAGTTATCAGTCATTGTACAGGAGGAGGAGGTGAGCTGTGATATCTCCTATTGTGAATGGTGGATCCTGTGTTATCAGTTGTACATAGAGCTGTTATCAATCATTGTACAGGAGGAGGAGGTGAGCTGTGATATCTCCTATTGTGAATGATGGATACTGTGTTATCAGCTCTGATGATAAGAAAACTGCTGTAAACTTTTCCAAAATGGACAGGAAGTCAGAGTCTAAAATATCCCCAGTGCTCGGTGTGAAAATTGCAAGATGGCTAATTTTTTTAATAAAGATTGCGATATGAAAAAAAAAAACATTGCCAACATTAAAATAAAAATTACTCATCATCACACAAAATACCTTCTCTTTAAAAGACTGAAATGAGCAGACACATTTTTATTTTTGTTTTTTTGTCTCTCTGCTTTTCAACAGCCATAACTTTACTTTTACTTTTTTACAGCTGCAGTGTGAGGCCTTTTTTTCTCCAGTAAAAAATACTTTTAGGAATTACTTAGAAAACACGATGTCATTTTTTTTTTTATTTATTTTTTATGCATGAATATAGAAAAATATTTTTTCGTTGATTTGTTTTTTTTTATACCACTTTAATAACCTATTAAAATAACCCATTGTATTATGATCATGAGGATATTGAACATGTGGCGATATGTTGGTGATATATTGTATATGTGATAAAATGTATTTTTAAGTAAATAATGACTTTGTCATAGAGAATAGTTTATTTTTTATTATCTTTTTTTTTTGCACTTTTCCCCTATTTTTATATTTGATATAGAATATGTCTCCTAAGCGGCCATAACAAAATCTAAGGAACATTATTTATTTATTTATTATGCTGTATTTGCAATAACTGGGGCATCCACATGGCTGCTGGCTTCCCAAACAGTGCCACCCCTGTCTACAGGTGATATCTAATACTGCAAATTTTCAAGAAAAACAGGGTTCTGGAATGGTGGTAATGGATCTGGTATTGCAACTTTACTTCATAGAAGTGAATGGGGATGAGGTGCAATACCACACATGACCTGTAGTCAAGGGTGGCGCTGTTTTTTTAAAGGCAGTTAACAAAGGTAGCAAATAAAGTCAATATAGGCTGAAGCCTCAGTTAAGGTAAAAGAGTGAAACATTTTGGCCCCTATTTATTCTTGCTGCTTAGGTTTCTGCGTCACCTTTTATATAGGGATCCATTCCAATTGGACTTTTGCTGCTGATTTCTATCTACATGAATGGAGGCTGGATATTTCTACCTTTTGTTCTGTAATTTGCCATAAGGTGAACTCTTAAGTGCAGAACTGACACGTTTTTATTTATTTAGATTTATCGACTGTTTTTTGTTTCAGTAACAAACTTTCCTTTTTTATTTATTTACTTTTTGACCTCAGATTCCCTCATGTCTGGGATTGAAAGCACATTCAATATCATACACAATCCTGCTGACGTTCTCCCCGTAGCCGCTTTCGCAAGTCTCAAAACCTACTTCATGGGGGGCTTCACTCATCTGCTTGAGGTGAGAATCGTCTTTGTTTGTCTACCAGGAGAAAAACGCATGATCTCGTGGTTGAATGTTTGCATTTCATTGTGACATATAGATTGGCTATCACGCCGAAGGACTTCAGGAATTATTAATGAACAGGCATTTGTTCTCCCCGGAAAGCGATCTCCAAAATGTAAAGAAAATTATGGAAATACTTAGAAAGGTAAGAACTTATCTCATAACTCCAATGATGTGGACGAAGAACGCGCATGTGAAATGTATCGAAATGATGGAAAGAGGGTGAATTGTAGCAGCGTGTTCAGACTTAGGCAACTTATCGTTTATTGCCCAGATCATGTTGGATCAGTATGGAGACCACCATTCCAACCCCACTGATTGCCACAATACGGGATTTGTCCCCTGTTCTTCTGCCATTCTCGCCTGGCCGCTAGATCTTACCCAAGAATGGCACGGGCAGAGGAGAGGCAGAGCGCATGTGTAATCAGCCGCTCATCACTCCGGGAGGGACAAGGAGGATGAAGAGCATTGGAAACTAGGACCAATGCTTTATGTTTGACCATAAGAGGCGGAGGAGACAAGGGGCTCAATGTGACTCCAGCGAGCGGTCACGCTCACCTGGCGCCGGGGTCGCTCTTACTCAATTATCCCGTCCTCATAGTCTCTTATCCCTAGAGCAGATCTAACATAAATTATTTTATTGGAATTATATTATTGTTGGATCGTCTGAGATTCCCCATAAACCTTCAGGTGGGATCTGAGGGGTTGAAAGGACTTTTTGTCTCTCGTTCATATCTGTCAAAAAATATTTTTGGGGTCAAAACCTTCTCCCCTTGTGCAACCTGAGGGAGGACTGACGTCAGAAACCTCACTCTGTAGATCGGTAATTGGGAAACGGTGAATTCATTTAGGACATTTTAGGAGACTGGTCAACATCAAATATTAGAAAATGCTCATGATCAAAGAAGACTCAGAGCCCCTTGGCCATTAAAGGGGCTGTTCTACAAAAATATGCATCCTATGAGAGGCAATATCTGGGACTGACTGCTGGAAACCACCGCGATTGGCAGAACGGGGAGCAGCAGTGCATGTGCTTGACAGACTCTCTATTTGTTCTCTTTCGGACCACCAAGAAAAGCCAAGTGCAGCACTCGGCAGCTCCGCAGGGAATGAATGGAGCGGCGGTCGATAAGTGAAAGTGATAAGTGTTCCTGAAATTCCTTTAAATAACCCAGTTTCCCACAGATTCTGCCTGCTGATGTTTCTTTAGATAAGTCTCTAGTTTTTATGATAACTGGAGGGTCTTCAAAGGGTCGAGCCTTAACTGAGAGAGTGGATAATTTGCAGGTCCTTGGTCCAGCACCATGGTCAGTAGTCAGATGGGCGACCTGTGATCCACCGATCCACCTCCTACCTGTCGACTTTCCTGGCTCCTCTTTCGATCATCCGGTTTGTGTGTGTATCGCTGCAACAATGATTTCACCCCCGATGGACTAATCCAAAGGGGATGTTGGCAGGTAGGAGGCCGTGAATAGGACTCCCGTCTACTGGCTCTGGGATAGCGACGTTGCCCCTGGACCTGGGTCCTGTGAATCGATTTCCAAACTTTGATGCCAATGAGCTTTCATTAAAAAACTCTCTACTCTCTGGATCTCAACATGGAGAATCAGCGACATCCAAAATCCCATGAACCCAAATTTAGAGCAGCCTTAACATGGTGTTTGGTAACAGCCCCATGACCTCAAGGCTGCAGATCAGACACCAACATGCTGGAAAATACTCTGACAGGTGTGTTCTGTCCCTAAGAGACCAGACACTGCTTCAGGTCTGACACCTGCCACTTTTTAGAATTTGCGCCCTGTATGGCCGCATATAGACACGCATGGTGTAATCATCTCCTGACAGAGTATCATGACATCATGTTTTCTTTTTCGAGGCTGGTAATGAAGGACACATGCTCATCTCTCAGTGCACGTGTCTAATGTGTCCATAGACCCCCGAGAGCGCCCTTTTTGGCATATGCTGGCATTGGCATACCCTTTTTTCACTGGATAGTCTGAGCAATTTCCACTGCAGAAGATTTCATTTCTAGGCTGATGAAATCTCTGCATCCTCCATGATAGGAGAAAACACAGACTCTGGCCGTGTCCTTATGAAACCTTGCACCTCCCAGTGACCACAACGTTCCTACAACTTGGTCGTTCTTACAAATAACGATATTTCCCAAATCCCTCACTAAACATGATGCGACCGTCCTATTTCTGACCTGCGATCCTACATTACAATAATGTCCTGCTCTCCACACAAACGTCACCGGCATTATGAACTATGTTCCCGTCCGGATATCACTTTGTTTCTATGATTTACAGGGAGTCAGAAAAAGCTGTCAAAAATGAAAACCCTGCCGGCGTCAGTTCATTACAGCTCAAAGGGCTCAAAATAAAACTCTTTGTCCACAATGAAATAATTGCAGCATTTAGTGATGTAATAATAATAGCGATAATAATATAATCAGCATCTTACAGAAAATCTCTGTGTTTTATGGGATCATCTAACCTCTCGTATGGAGCTCCAAACTGGAATATCTTTACACTTTTCAACCTTATTCCTCCCCAAAGCTCCATAAGTTCTCAAAATAAGCAAAATAAGGACCTGTGCACCATCAGGTCCATCTTCACCTTGTGGGGTCTTACATTGCATTGCTTGCAGAGAGCCACCGATGAATAAGGAGGTGAAGGACCCCCTCCGCCTGCTGCGAAAAGTTAAAGATCGATGGGCGTCTGACCAGTCAGATCCCTACCGAACTCCAGAACAGGACACTGTCCCCCATCTGAATGGATCAGCAGTGCGCATGAAACACCGGCGTCCATTCATTCTCTATGTGGAGCACTGCGCTCCTCCGGGGCCATAGAGAATGAATGGAGAGGAAGCTCAGCATGCTCCACTCTGATGGGGGTAGCAGTTCCCCATTCCGGTGATTGGCGAGGGTCCCAGCAGTCAGACCCTTAACTTCTTCAACCCGAATGCCCCTGGGCTGCCTGTGATGATACAAATGTATAAGATAATGGTGGCACATTATCTCTCCTCTAGATCAGTAGTTCACCCTAAAGTAACGCTTCCCAATGTCATCACCGTAGGAGAGCCCCCCGACTCCGGCTTCTGTTGCATAAGAGCTGGTAAAACAGTCTGTGCATTTGACTTCAGCCATCATTTCTTGCCGCCATGTAGAGAATTTTTGGGCAGGTGGAAATTATTTTGCAATCCCAATTGTAAAAGTTACCTAACCGTGGAGGGGGCACCGCTCTGAGGTCACATATTGATTGAGGGGTTACATGTAAACGTGATACAGCCTTTTCTTATTTGGTTTTCAAACTTGATTTTTCTGTAAAATAAAGTTCAAGTAATGAAAATTATTTTATTACAGTTGCACAACTGGAAGCCACTTTCTTCCAGCGAGCCGCTCGCAACAGTTTACCTGAGGTTGTTGGATCAAGAGATTTTCTACCACTCGATTAACAAGAACTCGATAGAGAACATATTGCAGGTAAGCTTGATAATGTGGGGTCCTTATCAGAACCCTAAAAACTGCAGAGCTTCACCCAGTTAATCTTGACAAGGTCCCTTACTTGGCCCATAGTGTTCACAAAAAACTTGGTTTTCTAGTAATCTGTCATAAAACTCTTTTGGAGGACAAAACCTAGTGACTGACATTCAATCATGAGAGGACATAGGGATACATGCTAAATTAGAATTTGTCTTTCCTGGTACAATTAATTCAAAATTAGGCAACTTTATAAATACTCTTTAATCTTTATTAAAAAAAAATCCCACACTTTTACTATGGTAGAGACTGTACAACTCGTGTACATAACCGGCTGTCCTGCTGCTTCAGACATGGATCTGACAGCACGCCACTTCTGGCTGCTTCTTTCTCTCTTTTCTCTCATTATAAGAGATTACAGTAAGGAGGGGAACAAGGTGTATCCAGAAGAGGTAGCTATACTGGTGAGAGAGGGACGGACCCAGATCTGTAGGAGGAGTGATAACACAGGATGTGTAGAGAGAAAGGCGGGAAACCACAGCAGAATTTGCAGAGGGGTCGTGGAGACACAGAGGCAGTATCTGCCGAGCGTCAAATTTAGAAGGGGAAAGCAGAAGCTTTGCTGGAAAAAGCTTGATAATCATCTCCTTTCCATGATCCTTAAATTAAAGGTATTTTCCATGGCTTTGATATTGATGGCCTATTAGTAGCATAGGTCATCAATATCAGATCAATGGGGTCCATCACCCCCACAAATCAGCTGGAGGCAGCTCCTGCAGATATAGATGGTGTGCAGAGCTGAACCAGTACAGCGCCGTAACATTTGTGGTGGCCATTCCCAGTACTGCAGCTCACCTCCTACTGAAGTAAGTGGGAGCTGAGCTGCAGGACCCAAGTGCGAGGCTGTGGTTTTATAACTCTGTACAATGTCTACATCAGGATGCTCCGGAGCTGCACACAGCTAAAGTCCTGAAAACCCCTTCAATTCCCCACGCCCTTGGTATCATTTCCTCACCCAATAATATAAGGGATGCAGCGAAACAGGTCTGGTCTGGTTTCCATCTGCCACGACAGATGTGTGAGCTTCCTCCATAGAGCTTTCCCTATATCATCTGGGGAAGGTCACCACCAATCTTGGTAATGGTCGCCTGATTGACTGCAATGGGATGAAGGTAATTTCTGCAATTTCTGCATGTAATTAATATGGATTAATTTGTTTCTGTTTTGTAGTTTCTTCCCAGTAATAAATACTCTGCCCTAAGATCGGCGGTGAGCGCTCTGCGGGATGGGGTGGATATAAATTGGTCAAAACCCTTACTATCAAGTGAGAATCGCCTTGTTGTGCCAACCTGTGTGGGTCTCCCTCTGGAAACCAGCCTGCACTACTCATCTGTGACAAGGGCTCAACTGCAAGGTAAGACCAGTCACTATGCAGCGACACCCCCAATAGCTGTTATTGCCAGGGGTAGAGGTTTGCCACTGTTTATATGTCCAGTGACCAGGTCCTTTCTCATTTTATACTCTTAATATAAAATTAGTCATTTTTCTGGAAAGTCTTAATAAAACTGATGTACTGCTTTGCTGATGTAGAATCTGTGCAACTCCTTTACATAGCCGGCTGTGCTGCTGCTATTGATAATTGTTCTGACGTTGGACTTTCTGTACCCCCACTCACTTCTCTCTGTGATAAAGATACCAGTGAGTGGGATCAGCTGACTATCTTATGTGTTTGGGGGTCTCCTGACTTTCCACAGATCTCACGTCGGTGAGGAAAAACGCATGGGTTGTTGAATTTCATCTCGTGATACTTTTGTCTTCAGGGGTCTGGCAGCAATTTACTTCTCTCTCTCTACTGAAAACACGTATATGGGCAGAAGAAGGAATAGCTGTCAGACGTGTGTGCGTTCATTCGATGTCTACTGAAGGTGTATGGGCCTCATTAGAAAGAAAGAGCAATTCCCGGGGTCAGAGGTATTGTAGACTGTGTACATAGAGAGGTGAGAAACCTAGGCAGGATCTTCAAAGAGATGAAGAGAGATTATAAAGGCTACATCAGTGTGGAGACAGGCAAAATCTGCAGGATAGAGGAGATCGCAGGCAGGATCAGTGCAGTGAGATGAGATATAACCAAACAGGAAAGTATCAGAGGGAGAAATCATTCCAGGAATGAAGCTGTACTGATACATGAGAGCTAGTAAACACAGCAGAATTCTGGACACTTCGACCACAAATCCAGCATGTTTACTGAGAGGGTCACTCCTTCTGGAGCCAAGTCTGAAATCAGAAAAACACTGCTAACTTCATATTAAAGGGTCTGAAAATGAATGATGGAATGAAGATTGGAGCTCAAATAATTTTTTCCATAACCTTTAATTAAAGGTTTCTTCTAATTGACAGTTCAAGCCCACATCATTCCTGAACCAAAAGACCCAACTTTTATCCAGTTACTTCAATCCAACATCAACCTGAAATCCAAATTTTCTCTAAGGTACAGTTCAATATATGATACTGGCCAATACATATTATTGGGTCTTGGGCAACGTCCTTTTATGTGTAGAGGGGCGGCCAGGATGCCAGGCCCAACATGTGCAGGTGACACAACTTTTACGCCAGAGGGGCTCATGTCATAACTAAACTCCTGGTGGTCTCAGATCTAGGACTTCCTTACAAGGACATTAAAAGGGCTGTGGTATAAGTAACAGGGATGGTGGGGAGATCCGAAACGAACAAATGGAAATAAAATTAGAATTCTACCTTTCCCTTCTTCCCCCGATCTTTCAGCATGATCAAGGACATTGTATTTATGTTTGGCGTGAAGACTGATCTCATCCAGGCGGGAACGGAAGTCCGGACACAACTCAGCATCGATCTTCCAGGAAACGTGGAAGCCGCTGTTAATGTCGACCAAAATCATTTCAAAGTGGAATATATTCCAATTCAACAAGTCAACGAAGTTCTGTCCATAAGGTTAGTAAGTAACCATTTTATCGAAGCCACCAAACTGAAATAAGTCTGTCGTTGAGGGGTGAGAGTGTCACTGTGCAAGGTCTACATTGGAGCTGTGTACATAAAACGGGGTAGAATTTCACTCTAGACTGTTTGCAACATTGTTTCTTTTTTTTAGTTAAATTTTGGAAATGAAAGAGGGGGGTCTGTTGTGAATGGACTTGAAATGAGTTCTGAGCAGAGGCTCCCTCTGGTGGTTACAAGCGGTACTGGACTGTCCAGTGAAGATTGTGAGGATTGGGAATCAGGTGTTACTGACTGGTCTTATTTAAGGGAGTCGCCTTCCCATCAGGGTTGCCGGTGATCAATGTTTCTGGTCTCAATCCTTGATTCCTGTTTCCCTTGTAGCCTGCTGTGTCGTGTCTGCATCTCCTGCTAACAGATAAGACATTTTCTTCTTTTTGTTTTTGTGCTTGATTTTTGCATTTTGTCCTGCACTTCTGTGGGGGCCTTCAGGGTCCCCTCCGGGGGCTTTTGCCCTCTCAGTTTAGTTCAGCCACTGTTGTTTTGTACATTTGCTTTTTCCAGTTTTTTCAGTGGCTGCTGTTTTGATTTTGTTACACCAGAGAACTAATTTAGGTGGTAGAAGGTCGTGTGATCTCAGGTGTTTTTGAAATTAGTAGAGTTGGTGCTTTTCAGGGTTTTTTGGGATTTCAGTAAGTGCCCTTCCTATCCTTTTCTATTTAGATAGTTTGGGCCCCAACGTTTGCTCTTACTATTTTCTGTCTGTGTCAGTGTTTCTTCTTGTCTAACCGCCATTACATGTTTGGGGTCTTTCTATGTTCTTTGGGGATCTGCTCCGGGGCAGATAGCTTTCCTCTTTCTATCTTTAGGTATAGTTAGTTTCTCAGGCTGTGACGAGGCATCTAGGACCAACGTAGGAACGCTCCACGGCTGCCTCTAGTTGTGGTGGTTAGTCAGGGTACTGCAATTGTGTCGACCCGCCACCACAATTGTGGGTTACCAGGGCAATGGGGTACTCAGAGCCGAGCCCATGGAAGTCTATGGGGTTTGTCACAGGTAGCTGTGGCTCGGTCTGTGGCCCTGGCGGTCTGGCGTATGTTGGGGGAATATTTACAGGGGATAGATTTATATACAGTTCGTGACGCCACCTGTAGTCTCTGGTAATTTGTACCAGCGCTGCTGTAGATCTCTGAGGGGGATGGTGATGCAGCTAGATGTCGGGTCCCCTACAGGTGGGACTCTTCCCTCAGGTCGGTAGTTAAAGCAGGGTTGTGCAGGCATGCAAGTAAATAACTCAGTCTCACACGGTCAGCGTCTTTCCATACCTTTACTTGTAAGATGTTCAGGCAGGTCCCAGGGAGGCTGATCCAAGGAGAATGTATTTCGAGATAGCAGCTGGACAAGTTAGGGGCCTCCTTTACTTTCACAACGATGAGTACAACCAGCATGAAGCGTAGTTCCCTCTATAACTCCAGCTATTCCAAAGCTGTACCGCCCAGTCAGTTTTGTGGTAGGAGCCTTCCTGTGAGAGAGCTGAATTCCTATCTTGTCCTGCAGAGACTCAAGGTCCTCACTCCCCCTGACCCCAGTTACGTACTAACTCTTCAGGGCTGCTTGCCACGACCTAAGGTCCGGTAAGCCTCTGGTTTTCTTACCACTAAGCTTGAAGCTAATAGTGATCCTTCGGTCCCCAGTGACCGGTTACAATGTGCAGGACTTCTTCAATCCAAAAGCACTTTTCAAATATTCCTTTCCACTGTGCCTTTCGCCTTGTCCTCGCTTGTAGCATAAACACTCACACTTGCAAAAAGTCATATAATCACTCCCTTCTTCTCTTCCTTCAGAGTTAGTTACCAGACTCTCAGTTATCCACTAGGCAGGAGCACGTCTCTGAACCTTTCACTGTCCTTGAGACAGGTGACTGAAGTATATCTGTACTAAGCTCTTCTTTCTTTGTCAATGTCTTCAAGTGAGGTACAGCTCTGACCAGGCTGAGGTGATCTATATCTCGCCCTTACTGGCCTCCACTTGCTGAACTGCTGCAGAACCAGGCTGGACTGCTTCCTCCCTCCAAGTCCCAGCTAGACTCCACACGTCTCCTCTGTCCGAAGACAGGAAACTGACTACTCTAATCACTCAACGCATACACACTGACCACTCCCTCACAAGTGACTACACTACCCTAAGGGTGTGTCTAGTGTATGTTGAGTGAATGGGTATTGAGCATTAAACTGCTATCTCTCCACACATTCTCCAGGGTACTGCGTGTGCCTAACACCAGGGCTACACATTCCCCCATGGTAAAAGACAGCACTCCCGGGCTGTAAAATACAAAGAGACAGTTTTGTTTATGCATGAAAACATCAACATTAAACATTAATTCGTCCCATCCGGGAGGTGAGGATGTCTTGAACGTTGCAAAACAAAAACATTGAATATATAGAAAAATACAAAAGTATTAAGGCATCAAACATTCAATAAATACACAGTATTCTTGTGAAGGACCCGCACCAAACCTTCAACGTAGGTCCTGGGTGGGCTGCAGGACATCCGAATGCAGACCTCACTCAGTGCCACACCACACGGGTTTTACGTTCAGAGGTAGTTGTGATGGTTTTATGTAAAACAAGATAAAGCACCGAAGCGCAACTATATACAAATAAGTTCTGGGCTGGCACAGTCCTCAACCTCTGAGTCCATTGTAAAACGAAGACATATTATATCACATTATAATAATAATAAAGTGCAAAACCTTTTTCTCTGTTTACCCAGCCGGCATTCTACTGTTAGCAATATATAAATGTATTATATACTCGTTTAACTTGTGCAAAAATTGGCAAACATACTTAAACTTTTTACAACTTTACTTATGGTAGACCCCTATCTGGATCTCACCGGTTTTTCTTTTACTGGTTAATTATTTTCAAATACATTTTCCACCCCGGGGGCTGGAACAATGCGATGGTCCCTAGATCCCATTCCTAACAAGTCATGCGCTGCTATTAGGGTCTGGGTCGCCACAGTTCTCGTGCGAACCTCTAGGGGCGCAACGGGTACCTTCTCCTTGCGAGACACCGATTGCGTTTCAATCTGAGTCACAGTTAACGATATGGATCGTGTCATGGATTGCGATGGAAACTGGGTCGCATGTTGCGATGTAGATGTTGCTTTCATTTGCGATGAACCTGCAGGGGGCGATGCTGGGGCACGGCCGGATACTGCTTGAGCTGGAGACGGGGACGCTGCGGTAGTGGTGACGTTACCTGCGTCTGGGACGGGGTCACGGACGATGGTGACGTTAAGGGCATACCATCCCTTCATTCCCCAGTGCCGTGTGTATGTGACAATGTCTCCATTTACTAAGTCCCTCCCGGGATGGCCTTGCGGTAGGTGGGATTCTACGTCCCTGCGACTAACAAAGACCCCTGGGTAGAGGCCCGGTTCACGGATGAAGCCCCAGCCCTTCCGGAGCTGGAACTCAGTCACACACCCCTGCCGCCGCGGTTCCCTCAGGGTACCTTTCTCTCTCCGGACACTCTCCTTGTCCGCGATCAGCTCTGCATGTTGCCGCTGTCGATTCCGCTGAGCTTCCCGCTCTTCCTCCTGCTGGCGTTTCTGCTTCTCCTCACGACGCTGCCACTCATGTTCCCACTGGGCGGTATAGGCGACGTCATCCAGGCGCGCCATCTCGTCCCAGTCGACGTCTGGTAACGACGGACAGGACCCCTCCGGTGTCGGGGATCGATCATCTGCTGCAGCCTCTTGGCCGGGCGGGCGTTCCGGAACTGGCGGTACCTCCTCAACCTCCTTCGCCTCCACCGCTTCACCGGTGGGATCAGGATCGGTACTTTCGGGGGCAGCCTCCGGTTGCTCCTTTGCCTTGGGCAGCAGAAGTTTTGGTAACTCCAGACGTAGGGGATCATCGAAGGGGGGGAACACCGCGTCCCACAGCCGCCGCTGCTCCAGGGCACGCCGGCGTCTCTCGATCTCTTCAAATCCAGGTTGTGGCAAAATCATCTTTCTTAGTCGTGCATTTTCCTCTTTAACTTCCAGCAATGCTTGCTGCAGGTGCAGGACCACGGATGACTCCGGTGCGGGTGGCAGCTTGGCTGGGGCACGGGGCCTGCCTTCCTCCGCTTCCCTGCTCGGCTGCACACGTCCTGCTTCCATGATGCTCCAGAAGATTCTTTCTTCTTCCTCCAGAGACATCCGGTCTCTTCCGTGGAGGCGGGGTTTGCGTCTCCTCCTCCTCGCAGGGAAGGTGAAGAGGAGGCGGACCTCCTTTGCTTTAGGGCAGGATCGCATGTTGTAATAGCACTTTGAGAGGGCAGGCATTTTCTTCGCGCCACAGGGGGGTACACGCCCACGAAGGTACGCCCACCTTCTTCTCCAGCGCCTGAGGGCGCGAATATGGCGACAAAGATGGCGATTTTTGGCGCCAAAAGTGCAAACAGTCCTTTTCACAAAAACAACTCCATAGGCACACAGGGCTCGCAATTTTGCGAGTTTCGCATCCTGTTCGTGACGCCAAAGTTTTGTGTCGACCCGCCACCACAATTGTGGGTTACCAGGGCAATGGGGTACTCAGAGCCGAGCCCATGGAAGTCTATGGGGTTTGTCACAGGTAGCTGTGGCTCGGTCTGTGGCCCTGGCGGTCTGGCGTATGTTGGGGGGAATATTTACAGGGGATAGATTTATATACAGTTCGTGACGCCACCTGTAGTCTCTGGTAATTTGTACCAGCGCTGCTGTAGATCTCTGAGGGGGATGGTGATGCAGCTAGATGTCGGGTCCCCTACAGGTGGGACTCTTCCCTCAGGTCGGTAGTTAAAGCAGGGTTGTGCAGGCATGCAAGTAAATAACTCAGTCTCACACGGTCAGCGTCTTTCCATACCTTTACTTGTAAGATGTTCAGGCAGGTCCCAGGGAGGCTGATCCAAGGAGAATGTATTTCGAGATAGCAGCTGGACAAGTTAGGGGCCTCCTTTACTTTCACAACGATGAGTACAACCAGCATGAAGCGTAGTTCCCTCTATAACTCCAGCTATTCCAAAGCTGTACCGCCCAGTCAGTTTTGTGGTAGGAGCCTTCCTGTGAGAGAGCTGAATTCCTATCTTGTCCTGCAGAGACTCAAGGTCCTCACTCCCCCTGACCCCAGTTACGTACTAACTCTTCAGGGCTGCTTGCCACGACCTAAGGTCCGGTAAGCCTCTGGTTTTCTTACCACTAAGCTTGAAGCTAATAGTGATCCTTCGGTCCCCAGTGACCGGTTACAATGTGCAGGACTTCTTCAATCCAAAAGCACTTTTCAAATATTCCTTTCCACTGTGCCTTTCGCCTTGTCCTCGCTTGTAGCATAAACACTCACACTTGCAAAAAGTCATATAATCACTCCCTTCTTCTCTTCCTTCAGAGTTAGTTACCAGACTCTCAGTTATCCACTAGGCAGGAGCACGTCTCTGAACCTTTCACTGTCCTTGAGACAGGTGACTGAAGTATATCTGTACTAAGCTCTTCTTTCTTTGTCAATGTCTTCAAGTGAGGTACAGCTCTGACCAGGCTGAGGTGATCTATATCTCGCCCTTACTGGCCTCCACTTGCTGAACTGCTGCAGAACCAGGCTGGACTGCTTCCTCCCTCCAAGTCCCAGCTAGACTCCACACGTCTCCTCTGTCTGAAGACAGGAAACTGACTACTCTAATCACTCAACGCATACACACTGACCACTCCCTCACAAGTGACTACACTACCCTAAGGGTGTGTCTAGTGTATGTTGAGTGAATGGGTATTGAGCATTAAACTGCTATCTCTCCACACACTCTCCAGGGTACTGCGTGTGCCTAACACCAGGGCTACACACAATCTCATAGATTCCAACTGCTCTGGTGTATTGCCTTTTTACCTGCACTCCTCAGTTACCAAATCATAACAGGGGTCACAAGAAGATCCACTCAACATGGATGGGAAGTTCTAAAACTTTCCAATCGACTTTCCCCATTAATTTGGATCCTTCTGTATTGGTGTCTCTAGGAGTAGATTCATTTATCACGTCTATGATACAGGGGCGATACATCCTAAAACTATCCATTTGTTTTTGAGGATCGCTTGGCAAAACGGAGCTCAAAAATGAATAAGTGCTTGTGCAAACGTCTCCAGCGTGGGCCGTTCTGAAAAGTTTTAAGAGAGTTCATTGGCAATTCGAGGCTAAGTCTTAAACTTCCTCACACGAATAGGGATTTTAATGTTTATGAAATAAATACATTATCTGCAATGTTTAAGACCAACCGCAATATGCTACAAAACCATCCTCGCTTGCACAGAGCCGCTTTGATTTTATGGGTTAATTGTCATAAAATCCTTATTGTATACTCTAAAATCCCATAGAAAATCTTCAGAGAGGAGTGGAGGCGCTTATAGCAGCTGAGAACAGAGAGGGGTGCGGAGAGTGGACCAGATTCATAAAAATGTTCATGATTTCAGAATGTCTGAGGGTTCACATACTTTTACTTTTGCAATGCTTTCCACTTTGGTTATTTTTTTATGCTGTTTTACATAAAAAAGAGTCCAAGTTCAAGACATTAATATTAGAGATGAGAAAATCTTTTGAAATTCAAATTTGTATTGTCGAATTTATTTAAAAAATGGAATAACTAAATTGCAAGTACATCAAAGCCTCTATTTGCCATGAAAACACATGTGTAACACTCTGAGGTCTCCTAGGACTGTAACCAAACCTACTCAAGTCCTTTATGGAAATAAACAGCCTTAGTAATGTCTAAGTGACTTCAAGATAAATGGTTATGGGTAACCGTGTGGTAACTATTCTTCACTGCCGTGCAGTCACACACTGTCTGTAAGGTTTATTCAGTGTTTTCTGGCTTTCTCTCTCTTTCATCATAGCTGTGAGATGTGACGTACTCTCACTATCCAGATTCATGCTAATATGGCTCCTGCATTCCCTGCCATGGCTTTCATGCAGGCTATGATGAACCCTACTGATTGGCTGCGCTATACCATGTGATGTGATAGCTGCAAGGCATTATGGGAAAGCCCACCTGGATGCGCACAAAGTTATAAGTGCCTTTTCTGGCTGATACAATCTTCTGCTTTGTGTAAAATGGCAGTGGGCATTGAATCTCATTGAATTGCTTGACTTTCTCGAATCCAGCAAATTTCCTAAAATTCTACACCAATTTGGTTTGCATCTAATTGATTTGCTCATCTCTAATTAATACAAAAAAAAGTGCAGTGAACTTAAAAAGTTCCAAAACTCCATGAGCGGAATAAACAGCAGAACTCATGTTTGCTTCAAGTCTTCCAAATATTCCTGTAAGATCAGCGAAGCAATATTTTATGTTCAGGTCAAAGGCGATCGCTGTAACAAGAAACGCGGAGGATTTAGCTGCTGCTAAAATGACTCCAATAGTAGCTGCTGGAACAGAACCAAATGTACTGAAACAGACCTTTAATCCAGAGACTTGTCAGCGGGGGACACGCCAAGGACCGAGGTAAAGAGAATTCACTATCATCCCAGAAATGTACTTTTCACTGTTGGGATTCGCTCCGTCTCATAGTAAAATATGGCCTCCCGCTTTTCCACTCTTGCCTGCAGTTAATCGTATGTATATTGCTTAGTCTTGGCTGAAGGCTGCCGGGGCGATGAAGAGCAAAGCAAACATTTTTACGTCGTCTTTCTACCTATCTGCGTGATTGAGAACGCGCCAACACTAGGGATGAAGCGCCCCGTGAGCGCTGATGGAGTACAGCGGTGAGCAATTGCTCATGATTTGCAATGGTGCCATCGACTCGGGGGCTTCCAGTTATTCAATTTTGCACTTGGTTTACCCGTAACTTCTCTGCATAAAACTTCTCACTGCAGCCTTAAAGGAGTGTTCCCAACTCGGGCGTCTGAGGCATAGGTATAGGGGTGTCCCGACTCTAGGACCTATGCCAATCTCGAGAACTGGACCCCATCTCACAGCTGCTGTGAATGGAGAAGTATCTGCACAAGAGCGGGTCACTCCGTCCACTCCTATGGGAGTCTGAAAGTAGCTGAGCAAACATGACTCTGGACCCCCATTGAAGTGAATGGGGAGGGCTTGCAGGGACACTCACTCCTCCATGCATGAGAACCCCCATTTCAGACATTTGAGGGTTAAATATTTATGGTAATAATAAAAATAATATCTATTAAATATTTATGGTAATATTTACAGGAACGGCTAAGATGGAAGCAGCCCTTTAAACCATTCACGCAGAGTCCATTTTTCATTTTTGCACTTTTTTTTTTTTTTTTCCTCACCTATAACTTTTTTTTTATTTTTCAGTTGACAAACCCACATGAGGGCTTGGTTATTTTTTTTCAGGACTTGTTCAGATCAGGACAGTTACAGCTATGTCTTGCTCTGGAAATATCAGCATTACTTTACACATGCCATTGATTATAATGGAAAATGTGTAATGCTTAATTTCTCCAGTGGTGGCGCTGCAACGGAATTGAACACTTGCTGCTACGTTAGTTACAGTAGTTATGGCTGGGGCTTCCTGTGATTGGCTAATTGCCCAGGGAACTTTCTGCTGCTGATAGATTATGTAATAAGTTTTCCATTAAAAAAAAAAACTTTATTATACTTGGACATATGTAACAATTAAATATGAGAAACGTTCTCAGGGACCCGCATGGTTACTTGATAAGAGAATAATAATACAGCTATTATGATCTATAATTTATAATACTTATAATATTACTGTTGTGCCCGCATTCTCCACCACTTATGGAAATCTGTATTTCCTTGCGAAGATCCAGTCTTCACAGGTGATTTGCAAAAAAAGGAAATGTATTCAGAATAAAAGTTACAATTAAAAATGTAAAGATAAAGACAAGATATAAAAAGACGTATATTCTTTCATACCATATGGACCTCTATATAAGTCTTACTGTAACGCTGGTATTGTCTGTACTTTGTTTTCCAGCGTTACTTTGCATGTTTTTTGCATTAACCCTTTTGCTCCTTTCCCCTAACCAGCTGGGATACTGTTGTCTGTTACCTATATGGATGCTGCTCAGTTCCCGGCTCTGCTGCGTACCCGTACTTGCGTGAGTGGCTCCGCTGCTTTGCATGACCGCCCGCATGTGCGGTTCCTGACTTGCTGTGAAAGCCGTCCGTAGCTTGAAAAGTCCTCTGCAGTGGTGCATGACTTACTGCGTGGTTGGCGGCAGCCATTGTTGGGTTCCCTCTGTGTTGTGCTGTCTGGCTCTGCATAGGGGGCGCGGCCCACACCTGTCCTGCTTTTATGTGGATTGGGTGTTTACTAGAGTTACTGCTCCAGCCTATCGCTGTGAAGCAGCTCATATATAAAGTTCCCCAGCCCTAGTGGGCGTTGCCAGAGCTTCGCATTGAATCCACACTGAATCCCTGAACCTAGCCGTATGTGGTTGTGTGTTCAGCTCCTGCTCTGAAGTTGATCAGCTCTGGAGAGCTGATTCCCTGTTCCTGTTGTGTCTTGTTCCCTGATCCTGGATCAAACCGGTACCTGAATGTCTGAATTGTGTCTTGTGTTTCCGCCTATGCTGGGGGCTGATTACCCAGATCGCCGTTCCTGGAGGCTGTATATCCAGGCCTGTTCCTGCTGTGTCTAATTACCTGAACCCCTGATCTTGGATCGCATCCTGTACCTGACTTTCTGAACTGTGTCCTCTGTGTTATGTTCCTGAAATCCTGCTGTGTCCAGAACCCTGTGCCAGTGACTGTGAATCCTTGCTATATAACCTGAGTTCATCTTGGAAGGAGGAGTCCGGTGTGTGCTGAGTTTCTGTTACTCTGTGCTCAGCCTCTGTGCAATCCCGGCCAGCTCCCGTTGAGCCTGGCGGCGCTTGCACCAGACCGCTGGGGTTCCTTTTCAGGTCGCTGCCAGATGTCCGGATCCTATGCCTGATGACCATGGCCTGATGTCCGATGTCCGACGACCACTTCCAGATGTCCGGATCCTATCCTTCCTGCCTGATGTCCGGATCCTGCCGATCATTGCCAGATGTCCGGAGTCCGAGGCCTGTGTTCCAGTCCGTGTTCCTGTGATCCAATCCATATTCCTGTCCGTGTTCCTGACTCCCTGAGACCCAATCCGTGTTCCTGACTCCCTGAGATCCAATCCATGTTCCTGTCCGTGTTCCTGATTCCCTGAGATCCAATCCCTGTCCTGTTGTTCTTGTGCAGTCTAACTCTGTTTCAGCCATCAGCTCCTGATTCCAGTTTCCTGCCTGTTACCTGTCGGCTTGCCTGTCTGCCATCCGACTGCAGCTCCATCCGGAAGTTCGGACATCATCTGCAGAGATCCCCGGCTCTTGCCTGCTCACCTGGGAGCGATCATCTGCCATCCGACTGCAGTTCCATCCGGAAGTTCGGACATCATCTGCAGAGATCCCCGGCTCTTGCCTGCTCACCTGGGAGCGATCATCTGCCATCCGACTGCAGCCTACCTGGAGGCTCCACCATATCAGGTCGTATATACCTGCCTGTCTAGAGCCTGCCTGGTCACTTACAGTGACAAGCTGCCTGTCTAGAGACTGCCTGGTCACTTGTCGTGACAACCTGCCTGTCCCAGAGACTGCCTGGTCACTTGCCGTGACAACCTGCCTGTCCCAGAGACTGCCCTGGTCACTTTCCGTGACAACCTGCCTGTCCCAGAGACTGCCTGGTCACTTGCCGTGACAACCTGCCTGCCCTGGTCACTTGCCGTGACAACCTGCCTGCCCTGGTCACTTGCTGTGACAACCTGCCTGCCCTGGTCACTTGCCGTGACAACCTGCCTGCCTGGTCACTTGCCGTGACAACCTGTCTGCCTGGTCACTTGCCGTGACAACCTGCCTGCCTGGTCACTTGCCGTGACAACCTGCCTGCCTGGTCACTTGCCGTGACAACCTGCCTGCCCTGGTCACTTGCCGTGACAACCTGTCTGTCCCAGAGACTGCCTTGGTCACTTGCCGTGACAACCTGCCTGTCCTGCCGGTTCCTCCTTGGTCTACCCTGTGATGACGTCTGTCCTGGGTCGGTGTCTGATGTTCTCCTGCTGAGCCTGTGCTACGCCTGAGGCCTGAGAGAGAGGCCGTCCTAGTATGCCCGTGCCAGATGACCCTGGACTTCATCAACCCGTGATGACCCCGCCATCGTCTGACGTTCGTCCTGGGCCGGTGTCTGATGTTCTCCTGCTGAGCCTGTGCTACGCCCGAGGCCTGAGTGTGGCCATACTAGTATGCCCGTGCCAGATGATTCTGGACTTCATCAACCCGTGATGACCCCGCCATCGTCTGAAGTCTGTCTGAGGTCGGTGTCTGATGTTCTCCTGCTGAGCCTGTGCTACGCCTAAGGCCTGAGAGAGAGGCCGTCCAAGTATGCCTGTGCCAGATAACCCTGGACTGCATCTACCCGTGATGTCCTCCAGCACTCGTCTGTGATCCTGAGTTGTGTACCCTTCTCTGATGTGCGGAATCGGGAGCCCGGTCTTATGTTATGTTTATTTACTTTGTTTCTTTAAGTAAACTTTATGTTTCTTCTTACCTGAAGTTGTGCGGTGTTGTCTAGTCCTGCAGGTCGCCACCTTGCCCACATGCTCAGCTGCCACGGATCCCGGTCGCTGCCCTTCCCTAGTCCGGGCAGGCCCGGGCCTCCCTCCGTGGTCCAGTGGGTCCACATTCTCTTACCATCTGGGACCCATGCCTCACGTCGTCGTGGACTGGCGGCGTGGGAGCATTGGCTAGCTAGGCAAGCTATGCCATGTCCCGACGCCCCACAGCCGTGGGAAGCGTTACAGTAAGCTCTGGCCATGGACTCCGCTGAGCATGTGCGGTCTGCAGGACTTTCTCCAAGCTCCACCTGATGTGTGAACTAGACTACTTGGTCCCCACAGGGTAAGTGGACTAGATGGCTCGATTCCCCGCTTGGTCAGTGGTTCGGACTTTTCGAGCTATTAACTCTGCTGCCATATTGTGAACTATGGGACTTACCGCCAAACCCAAGTGAATTTTTCTGGGGAATTTTTTTTTACTTGGGTCTTCAGAAGAGGGGGCCTGAGGAGGGGATACTGTAACGCTGGTATTGTCTGTACTTTGTTTTCCAGCGTTACTTTGCATGTTTTTTGCATTAACCCTTTTGCTCCTTTCCCCCTAACCAGCTGGGATACTGTTGTCTGTTACCTATATGGATGCTGCTCAGTTCCCGGCTCTGCTGCGTACCCGTACTTGCGTGAGTGGCTCCGCTGCTTTGCATGACCGCCCGCATGTGCGGTTCCTGACTTGCTGTGAAAGCCGTCCGTAGCTTGAAAAGTCCTCTGCAGTGGTGCATGACTTACTGCGTGGTTGGCGGCAGCCATTGTTGGGTTCCCTCTGTGTTGTGCTGTCTGGCTCTGCATAGGGGGCGCGGCCCACACCTGTCCTGCTTTTATGTGGATTGGGTGTTTACTAGAGTTACTGCTCCAGCCTATCGCTGTGAAGCAGCTCATATATAAAGTTCCCCAGCCCTAGTGGGCGTTGCCAGAGCTTCGCATTGAATCCACACTGAATCCCTGAACCTAGCCGTATGTGGTTGTGTGTTCAGCTCCTGCTCTGAAGTTGATCAGCTCTGGAGAGCTGATTCCCTGTTCCTGTTGTGTCTTGTTCCCTGATCCTGGATCAAACCCGGTACCTGAATGTCTGAATTGTGTCTTGTGTTTCCGCCTATGCTGGGGGCTGATTACCCAGATCGCCGTTCCTGGAGGCTGTATATCCAGGCCTGTTCCTGCTGTGTCTAATTACCTGAACCCCTGATCTTGGATCGCATCCTGTACCTGACTTTCTGAACTGTGTCCTCTGTGTTATGTTCCTGAAATCCTGCTGTGTCCAGAACCCTGTGCCAGTGACTGTGAATCCTTGCTATATAACCTGAGTTCATCTTGGAAGGAGGAGTCCGGTGTGTGCTGAGTTTCTGTTACTCTGTGCTCAGCCTCTGTGCAATCCCCGGCCAGCTCCCGTTGAGCCTGGCGGCGCTTGCACCAGACCGCTGGGGTTCCTTTTCAGGTCGCTGCCAGATGTCCGGATCCTATGCCTGATGACCATGGCCTGATGTCCGATGTCCGACGACCACTTCCAGATGTCCGGATCCTATCCTTCCTGCCTGATGTCCGGATCCTGCCGATCATTGCCAGATGTCCGGAGTCCGAGGCCTGTGTTCCAGTCCGTGTTCCTGTGATCCAATCCATATTCCTGTCCGTGTTCCTGACTCCCTGAGACCCAATCCGTGTTCCTGACTCCCTGAGATCCAATCCATGTTCCTGTCCGTGTTCCTGATTCCCTGAGATCCAATCCCTGTCCCTGTTGTTCTTGTGCAGTCTAACTCTGTTTCAGCCATCAGCTCCTGATTCCAGTTTCCTGCCTGTTACCTGTCGGCTTGCCTGTCTGCCATCCGACTGCAGCTCCATCCGGAAGTTCGGACATCATCTGCAGAGATCCCCGGCTCTTGCCTGCTCACCTGGGAGCGATCATCTGCCATCCGACTGCAGTTCCATCCGGAAGTTCGGACATCATCTGCAGAGATCCCCGGCTCTTGCCTGCTCACCTGGGAGCGATCATCTGCCATCCGACTGCAGCCTACCTGGAGGCTCCACCATATCAGGTCGTATATACCTGCCTGTCTAGAGCCTGCCTGGTCACTTACAGTGACAAGCTGCCTGTCTAGAGACTGCCTGGTCACTTGTCGTGACAACCTGCCTGTCCCAGAGACTGCCTGGTCACTTGCCGTGACAACCTGCCTGTCCCAGAGACTGCCCTGGTCACTTTCCGTGACAACCTGCCTGTCCCAGAGACTGCCTGGTCACTTGCCGTGACAACCTGCCTGCCCTGGTCACTTGCCGTGACAACCTGCCTGCCCTGGTCACTTGCTGTGACAACCTGCCTGCCCTGGTCACTTGCCGTGACAACCTGCCTGCCTGGTCACTTGCCGTGACAACCTGTCTGCCTGGTCACTTGCCGTGACAACCTGCCTGCCTGGTCACTTGCCGTGACAACCTGCCTGCCTGGTCACTTGCCGTGACAACCTGCCTGCCCTGGTCACTTGCCGTGACAACCTGTCTGTCCCAGAGACTGCCTTGGTCACTTGCCGTGACAACCTGCCTGTCCTGCCGGTTCCTCCTTGGTCTACCCTGTGATGACGTCTGTCCTGGGTCGGTGTCTGATGTTCTCCTGCTGAGCCTGTGCTACGCCTGAGGCCTGAGAGAGAGGCCGTCCTAGTATGCCCGTGCCAGATGACCCTGGACTTCATCAACCCGTGATGACCCGCCATCGTCTGACGTTCGTCCTGGGCCGGTGTCTGATGTTCTCCTGCTGAGCCTGTGCTACGCCCGAGGCCTGAGTGTGGCCATACTAGTATGCCCGTGCCAGATGATTCTGGACTTCATCAACCCGTGATGACCCCGCCATCGTCTGAAGTCTGTCTGAGGTCGGTGTCTGATGTTCTCCTGCTGAGCCTGTGCTACGCCTAAGGCCTGAGAGAGAGGCCGTCCAAGTATGCCTGTGCCAGATAACCCTGGACTGCATCTACCCGTGATGTCCTCCAGCACTCGTCTGTGATCCTGAGTTGTGTACCCTTCTCTGATGTGCGGAATCGGGAGCCCGGTCTTATGTTATGTTTATTTACTTTGTTTCTTTAAGTAAACTTTATGTTTCTTCTTACCTGAAGTTGTGGGGGTGTTGTCTAGTCCTGCAGGTCGCCACCTTGCCCACATGCTCAGCTGCCACGGATCCCGGTCGCTGCCCTTCCCTAGTCCGGGCAGGCCCGGGCCTCCCTCCGTGGTCCAGTGGGTCCACATTCTCTTACCATCTGGGACCCATGCCTCACGTCGTCGTGGACTGCGGCGTGGGAGCATTGCTAGCTAGGCAAGCTATGCCATGTCCCGACGCCCCACAGCCGTGGGAAGCGTTACACTTTCTATATCTTATCTTAGCTCTCCCTTGCTAATTATAACTTTTAATCTAAATAAATCACCTGTGAAGACCAGAACCTTTCAAGGAAATACAGATTTTCATATCAAACTAAAAAGGAGAAAAATTCATTAAATTCAACTTATTATATAGTTATATTTCTCTACAAGATAAAGGGTTAATGGGGAAACAATTACAAAAATAATAAAAATAAAAATAATCAGTCTATAAAAGGAAACAGAATTTTAATTATTGGAACATTAATGGCGCCTTTAATGCATTGGCTGAGTGTGAAGATGACATTCAGTTTTGCTCTTTTTGGGAAGGTGTGGCTTAGAGGTAGTGGGCGTGGCCTATAAGGAATCACACTCTAGGGGGGTTTATTTAGGACCCTCTTACAAACTTTTAGTTTCAGTTCTGCACCATTTTTAAGATTCCACCTGCTGTCGGTAAAAAGAAATTCAAAAGTTTAAAATTAGAGGCTTTGCTACAATGTATCTGTCTCTGCAAAGATCTGTGAGATAGAAGATGGTAATAATAGGGGATTATCCCATATTCCCTAAAATAAAGGAACTTGTTCTGTCTAAGAATCACCATTGGTTTACAGAAAATAGTGTTAGAGGATCGGATAGGGAAACCCATTTAAAGTCGTATTCCAGGCATTGACAACTGTAGAATAGGCAAGCCATCGTTACTGGACAGTAAACCTCCGCCGGACCCCAAATGACCAGCATTTTCCCAGTATGGCGGATTTATATAGAGAGGAGGTCAGCATCGTCCATACAACTCTATGGAAGTTACATATAAAGCTGTTGGTCCGTACTTCCAGTGCAGCATGCAAACTACTCTCCACCAGAAGGTAGAAGCAATGTCTCTCCGTGCTGTCTATAGGTAGATATCGCTACTCTCTAAGTTAATATTGTATTCTTAAAGTAGCCTTGCAAACCGAGAGTATTAACCAACCCAAATCCTCCCCAAAAGGGGGCACTAGAGACTTCCTGCAGGGGAGAGCCAATTTACATACCTTTTCCCATGGGGCATTGCATGACCTATCAGCGCTATGAGTAAACCAGTATACCCAGAACTCCATGTAGCCACAGCACCCATGCACGCTTACTGCTCACGCCCATGGGTCAGACCCCCGACCAGCCACCATTTCTTGCCTTGGGTGTGATGTCAGAAGAAGCACCAATAATTAGTGACAATCTACAGTTTGAGAAAAACGACACAAAGATCGATGGAGACCTGAGCTCTGCCTCATAGGAAAGATCTGCTGGGCAATCAGTAAATATCCAGTTTTCAGCACAAATAGTTAATTAATAATAAAGAAAAAAGTGAAAACAAAGAAAAGGGGTCAAATTAAAAAAAGTAAATAAACTGAAAAAAGTAAATAAAAGGTTGGAAAATGAAAAGAAAAATTAGAAGTAACATTGAAAAGCTATGAAATAATAACTTTCTGGGATTCGCAAGTCTCTCCCTGAAACCCACGGAGCGCCGTGGAGCGCGGCTGATTTATTTAAAGGCAATATCTGAATTTCACTTTCAGGTAAATGATATGTGGTTTGGGAGAATGTTTGGGGAAATGTAACACAGACTTTGAGAACTCGGTAAGGAAGCAGTAGGTGGTGATTTAAAAACGGGCTTGGGCCGCGGGGGCCCCGACAGAGGTTTGTTTCTTAAAAGTTTTTTTTTTTTTTCCGAACATATTTTCAATCAATCTCCGTGAACAAAACCTTCACTTTTCTCCTGGGAATAATAATAGACTTGTGAGGAACCAGAGACTGAAAAGCACTTAGCTAAAAAAAAAAAAAAGATCTCACTAACACAGAAACACAAAGTATCGGCGGGGATCCCGCGTGGATTTTAAGAAGGATTTCATTTAAAAAGTAGCAGGTTTCATTCAAAATATATTTAATGCCACATTGATACCTGCAGATAATGACATCTCTTCCATCAACTCGCAGGGAAAGTTTTCTGCAGAAGTTCTGGGCAAAGAGAACGCTTACTGGTCCGATCAGCCGCACGGACAGGCGGACTCCCGGGATTTTTCCATATGTGCTCGGACAAGTCATTTTGGCTTCCAGGTTTGCTTGGAGAAGAATAGTCGACAGCTGCTTATGCCCCAAACTGCCCCTCTACATGTAATTGGGGAGCATTCTCTCAAGCTCATGTTTTAAACCAGGTAATCTATTAGAATGTATATTAATGGGACTATATAGAACATCTTTTCATAGATGTTCCTCTGTTACTCCTCCTGGAAGTGTGAGTGTGCCTCACTGTAACGCTGTCAGCACTCACTGCACAATGTCAGAATGTATACAGACACATCCTATTCACAAGAGACAATAGAAATACGCTGTTTCCCGTTTATTTAAATGTTTCCAGGAAGAATAACCGAAGGATAGCGCAAAAGTTCTAAAAGATGCTCAGAATGGTTACTTTACGTGGAATGAAAACATTTACTAAGACAGACATGTTAAGAATCCACCAACTTAAACCTTGAAGGTGTATTTTCTGGGAAGACTTACAAAAGTGTCCACACTTACCAGTCTTCATATCATCTTAAAAACTAGAGTTGAGCAAAAAAACTCGCAGGGCCCTGGTCCAGCAGCCATGTTGGTAGTCCATGGCGTCGGACCAGAGCCATGCAAAAGTTTTCTTAACAGCCGGCAGTCCCCCTGTCTCTTTGATTAGTAAGTCATGATACATCATCGCTGCGCACACGACATCACACCGGCCGAAAAATCAGAGGAGGTGCCAAGGTGGCGGTGGCAGAGGGAGGCCGACCAGGCTCGCTGGACCAATCTTGTTCACAAATCTGCTAAAGTCTCCAATTATGATACAATTCGATACATTCTCACAGACACATATAGCATAAAAAACTCTGATTAATACAAAAACTAGTTTTAAAGATGGTCTGTCTGTGCCAATCACCTACAGAGGAAAGAGACCCATCTGTGTCTTCTGTGTTATGCCCCAATACAGAGAAATCAATAAACAAAATGAGACTTTTTCAAGTTTGATACGCTGTAAATGATCTCTCACTATTAATATATATATATATACACATATTATAAGTCACACATACACTACTCACAAAAAGTTAGGGATATTTGGCTTTTGGGTAAATGCTATCATTTCTGCTCAGTGTGAATCGCCTTTCATCAGTGACCAGCACTGAAGCCTCTGGCCCCTCGTCCAGCGCAGATGCTCCTGGCTCATGAAGACGATGACGCCTGTGCCTGGTGGTGGGGTCAGGTACCTTGCGGTGGCCAACAGACCACGCTGATGTGAATGGTTCT
>JARQOD010005268.1:0-49024 GCA_033576555.1 Oophaga sylvatica | reverse complement strand
GCATCTCTGCTGGAAAAAGCGCAAGCTTCACGGTCACGTCAGAAGAGCTTTATGGCTCGACAGGGGGGCCGGGGACGCAGTTTCCAAACAAGGGTTTTTGGGCCCTTACCTTAAAAGGGGTGGCCATCTTTTTGGATCCGCCCTCACAGAGTGTTTTCCCAAGGCTAAGGCGAAGGAATCAGCTTTCCCACAGCGAGGGCCAGGGCCCTCGGTGTCCAGTAAGCCTGGTGTTATAGTGGTCGGCGGTCCTTTGGGGGCCGAGGCGATCTAGTCACTCCTCGTGGGGATCGGGTCGTCCTTCCTTCTCAGGAAAGAAATCCTCTCAGAAAACTCGTACTCCCTGGAAGCAGAGTTTCCGCCAGGACAAGCGGGAACTTGACAAGAAGCCCGCAAAGTCGAATTGATGCCAGGGGTCCACTCGAGGATTCTCGAGTGGGGGGTCGCCTGCTTCTTTTCAAGGCGACTTGGATGGCTCGCGTTCCAGATTCCTGGGCAACGCGGATAGTGTCGGCAGGCTATTTCATAGAGTTTGCTTCTCGACCCCCAAATGTTTTTTGTCAGTCTCGCGTTCCGTCGGAACCCGAGCTTGTTGTCGCTCTACAGCGAGAGGTCGAATCTCTGCTACAAAAGGGTGTAGTGATACCGGTTCCGTCAGAGGACCGAGGGAAAGGTTTTTATTCCAACCTTTTTATAGTTCCCAAAAAGGAGAACAAATTTCGCCCGATTCTGGATCTCAAGCGATTAAACCGGCATGTCCATGCCCGGAAATTTCGCATGGAGTCGCTTCGCTCCGTTGTGGCAGCTCTGTCACAGAACGATTTTCTGGTGTCAATCGACATTCGCGACGCCTATTTGCATATTCCCATCGGAAAGGCTCATCAGCGCTTTCTTCGATTTGCCATAGGTCAGAATCATTACCAGTTCGTGGCTCTGCCGTTCGGCTTAGCCTCAGCGCCAAGGGTCTTTACAAAAATTCTGGCGCCCCTCATGGCAATCCTTCGAAGACAGGGGATTACGATTCTCCCTTATCTGGACGATCTTTTGATCGTGGCTTCCTCGGAGGAGGAGGCGTTGACGGCTCGGGATTTGTCTCTTCAGTTTCTGAAGGACTTCGGTTGGCTGGTCAATTGGGAGAAGTCGTCCCTGGAACCATCGAGGACAATCCTCTTTTTGGGAATGCATCTCGACACGTTTCGGTCGGTAGTTTCCCTACCACCAGACAAACAGTCATGTCTTCTTCGACATGTACAGATTATGAAATCCTCAACGGCAATGTCCCTTCGGAAGTGTATGCGTCTTCTGGGACTGATGGTGGCGTCCATGGAGGCAATTCCTTTTGCCCAGTTCCATTCCAGGACTCTCCAAAGGTTCATCTTGAGTCAATGGAACCAGTCGCAATCGCTGGATTGCAGTGTCACCATTTCTCGCGCGGTGCGGGATTCTCTAGAATGGTGGTTACGTCCAGGGGCATTCTCCCTGGGGAAGTCTTTTCTCCCTCCGAAGTGGTCAGTCATAACCACCGATGCCAGCCTGACGGGCTGGGGGGTGTTTGGAACAATCTCTGGATTCAGGGGGTATGGTCATCGGAAGAGTCTGTTCTTCCGATCAACATCCTGGAATTGAGGGCGATTTTCCTTTGCCTCCAACATTGGACGGTCCCTTTGAGCGGTCTGCCAGTCCGAGTGCAGACAGACAATGCGACGGCTGTCGCGTATATCAATCACCAAGGTGGGACAAGGAGTTCCAGACTCATGGTAGAGGTGTCCCGAATTTTGATTTGGGCAGAGGCCAGTGTACCAGCCATTTCGGCGATTCACATTCCAGGGGTTCAGAATATTACAGCGGACTTTCTCAGTCGCAGAAGGATGGATCCCGGGGAATGGAGTCTTCACCCGGAAGTTTTTGCACTCCTGTGCTCTCGCTGGGGAACCCCACAAGTGGATTTGATGGCATCCAGGTCCAATGCCAAGTTACCGACGTTCATGTCCAGGTGCAAGGACCCGAAGGCTGTGGCGGTGGATGCTCTAGTGGCTCAGTGGGATCAGTTCGAGCTGATCTATGTATTCCCGCCGATATCCTTACTTCCTCTAGTACTGCGTCGGATCAGACTAGAGAGAATTCCAGCTATTTTGATAGCTCCAGACTGGCCGAGAAGGGTGTGGTTCTCGACAATAATGTCGCTGTTGGCGGCACCTCCTTTTCCACTCCCTCTTCAACCGGACTTGTTGACTCAGGGGCCCGTTTGTCATCCGGACTTGATGTCCCTGCGTTTGACGGCGTGGCTCTTGAGACCGAAATCTTGACCCGTAGAGGTTTCTCAGCCGAGGTCATTGCTACCCTTCGTGCTGCAAGAAGTCCGGCTACTGCTAGGATTTACCACAAAATTTGGGAAACCTTCTTTTCGTGGTGTTTGGGGTCTTCTCGGAACCCGAGAAAATTTTCCATTCCCAATCTGTTGGCTTTTCTGCAGCATGGGCTAGACAAGGGTTTGGCAGTCAGCACCCTGAAAGGTCAGATTTCTGCTCTGTCCTTATTGTTCCGGAGAACCATTGCTTCAAATAGAGACGTGCTCTCCTTTTTCCGAGGTATATCTCGTAAGTTCCCGCCGCGGAAGGCTCCCGTGTCTCCTTGGCGGCTCAACCTTGTTTTGGAGGCTCTTCAGCATAAACCTTTTGAGCCTATGGTTTCTGCTAGCCTTTCTTTACTTTCTTGGAAGGTGGCTTTTCTTGTAGCAGTCACTTCCTTGAGGAGAGTTTCTGAGTTGGCAGCTCTTTCTTGTTCGCCTCCTTTTCTGGAGTTTTTTCCGGATCGTGTAGTGCTTCGCACTCGGGGTGATTTTTTGCCTAAAGTGGTGTCACAATTTCATGTCAACCAGGATATTGTGTTGCCTTCATTCTGCCCGGATCCGAAGAATGTGAAAGAGCGAGCTTTACACACATTGGATTTAGTGCGGGCCTTGAAGTTTTATCTATCTATTATTCAAGGTTTTCGTAAGACGGACTCCCTATTTGTGGTTCCAGTCGGTCGTCGGCGTGGTCAACGAGCTTCCAAGGATTCTATAGCTCGTTGGATTCGGTCAGCTATATTGGAAGCTTACCGTCTTCAGGGTGAATCTTGCCCGATTAAGATTCAAGCCCATTCCACGAGGGCTGTGGCTTCATCGTGGGCTTTTCACCAAGGTGCTTCGGCAGTGCAGTTCTGCCGGGCGGCAACTTGGCGCTCTGTCCACACGTTTACAAAGTTTTATAAAGTGGACGTCAGTGTTTCCGCTGATGCAGCCCTCGGACGTAGGGTCCTGCAGGCGGCTGTAGTTTAAAGTTCTAGATGAACTTGTGTTTAGCGCTGGTTGCGCTTTTTTGTTAAGGTTGTTGGGTTTCTGCCTTTTGTTGGTTTTTCCCACCCTTATTTTTGAACTGCTTTGGGACGTCCCATCAGTAATGAATACTGTGGCTCTCTTCCTTCCATCTGCAGCTGAAACACGGATTTTGGTAAGAACTTACCTGTAAAATCCTTTTCAGCGAAGGAAGGAAGAGAGACACAGCACCCTCCCAAGGCAGAAGTGTGTTGATGTTTTCAGATGCAGCGCGACCCTTATCTGATAGCGATTATCTGGGCTGAGGTCAGCGCGCTAAGGCTCTGTTCCAGCATCGCCAGCTCATCGCAGTAGTCAGGTTCCGTGAGTAGTACCTGGAACTCTGTGGTTTTTGGCTTTCTTTGCATGCATAACCTGTATCCTTGTGTTTTTTCTCTGAAGTTCCTTCAGAAGGGGTTATGTTGCTCCGCTGGTGATCTTGGCTCTTTTCCTAAAAGCTTTGGTACGACTGGAGCTGAGTAGGAGGAGCCCGAGCTGGAGGGGCCAGCCAGTCAGCACTCTTTTGATCTGAGGTAACATCCTGATCTGGGGCTCCGCCTACCCATCAGTAATGAATACTGTGTCTCTCTTCCTTCCTTCGCTGAAAAGGATTTTACAGGTAAGTTCTTACCAAAATCCGTGTTTTTTTTGTACAAAAATGATATTTTCGCCCCAGTTTTTTATTTTCCCAAGGGTAGTAGAAGAAATAGGACAAATTGCACAATAACTCTTGGGGTCCAGAGTACGCTGATACCCCATATGTGGGGATAAACTACTGTTTGGACGCATGGCAGAGCTGAGAAGTGAAGGAGCACCGTTTGACTTTTTCAACGCAGAATTGGCTGGAATTGAGATCAGACGCCATGTCACATTTGGAGAGCCCCTGATGTGCCTAAACAGCTGAAACCCCCCAATTCTAACTCCAACCCTAACCCCAACACACCCCTAACCCTAGTCCCAACCCTAACCACAAACCTAACCCTAACACACCCCTAATCCCAACCCTAACCCTAATCCTAACTTTAGCGCCAACCCTAACCCTAACTTTAGCCGCAACCCTAACCCTAATGGGAAAATGGAAATAAATACTTTTTTTTAATTTTATTATTTTTCCCTAACTAAGGGGGTGATAAAGGGGGGTTTGATTTACTATTTATAGCGGGTTTTTATGATTGGCAGCTGTCACGCTAAAAGACGCTTTTTATTGCAAAAATAGTTTTTGCATCATCACATTTTGAGAGCTATAATTTTTGCATATTTTGGCCCACAGAGTCATGTGAGGTCTTATTTTTTGCGGGACGAGTTGACGTTTTTATTGGTACCATTTTTGAGCACGTGACGTATTTTGATCGCTTTTTATTTCGATTTTTGGGAGGTTAGAATGAACAAAAATCAGCAATTCATGAATTTCTTTTGGGGGAGGCGTTTATACCGTTCCGCGTGTGGTAAAATTGATAAAGCAGTTTTATTCTTCGGGTCAGTACGATTATGGCAATACCTCATTTATATCATTTTTTCATGTTTTGGCGCTTTTATAGAATAAAAACAATTTTATATAAAAAATAATTATTTTTGCATCGCTTTATTCTGCGAGCTATAACTTTTTTATTTTTTCGCTGATGATGCTTTATGACGGCTCGTTTTTTGCGGGACAAGATGACGTTTTCAGCGGTACCATGTTTTTTTATATCGGTCTTTTTGATCGCGTGTTATTCCACTTTTTGTTCGGCGGTATGATGATAAAGCATTGATTTTTTGCTTCGTTTTTTTTTTTTTTTTTTAAGGGGTTCACTAAAGGGGTTAACTAGTGGGACAATTTTATAGGGGGGGTCGTTACGGACGCGGCGATACCAAATATGTGTACTTTTATTGTTTTTTTTTTTTATTATTTACAGGAAGAAGTGAATTTAGTGGGGAATATTTTTTTTTTTTTTTATTTATTTTGGATTTTTTTTTACACATGTTTTTTTTTACTTTTTTAACTTTTTTACTTTGTCCCAGGGTGGGACATCACAGTATTTTATCAGATCGCTGGTGTGACAGTGTGCACAGCACTCTGTCACACCAGCGATCGCACAGGCATAGATGCAGGCTTCTCAGTGCCTGCTCTCGGCAGGCACTGAGGTAGCCGCCTCCCTCCAGGACCCCGGCGCCATCTTGGATCCGGGTCCTGGGAGGGAGGAAGCCCTCAGAACAGCGCGATCACATCGCGCTGCTCTGAGGGTCTCAGGGGGGCGCGCAGGGAGCCCCCACCCTGCGCGATCCTCCCCTGTGCCCCCAGTACACCGCGATCATGTTTGATCGCGGTGTGCAAGGGGTTAATGTGCCGGGAGCGGTCCGTGACCGCTCCTGACACACAGTCATGGGTGTCAGCTGTGATAATCAGCTGACACCCGGCGGCGATTAGCTGCGCTCCCCACAGGAGCGCAGCTGATCGCCTATGACGTACTATCCCGTCCCCGGTCATACGGGCCCAGGTACCATGGACGGGATAGTACGTCCGATGGCAGTAAGGGGTTAAGGTTGAAGGAAGACTTTAAGTCCATCTAGTTCAACCCATATCCTATCCTAACCTGCCCTAACATGTTGATCCAGAGGAAGGCAAAAAAAACCTAAGTGGCAAACAGTAAGCTTCACATTGGGGAAAAAAATTCCTTCCCGACTCCACATACTTCAATCAGACTAGCTCCCTGGATCAACGCAGTATCTAGGAAACTAGTGAATATAGCCTGTAATATTATACTTTTTAGTAGGGAATCACTCATTACAACATTATACGGCAGAGAGTTCCATAGTCTCACTGCTCTTACAGTAAAGAATCTGCGTCTATGACTAAACCTTCTTTCCTCCAAACGTAGAGGATGCCCCCTTGTCCCCAACACAGGTCTAAGAGTAAAAAGATCATTAGAAAGGTCTTTGTACTGTCCCCTCATATATTTATACATTGTAATAAGATCACCCCTAAGCCTTCGTTTTTCCAAACTAAATAACCCCAAGTGTAATAACCTGTCTTGGTATTGCAGACCCCCCAGTTCTCTAATAACCTTGGTCGCTCTTCTCTGCACCCGCTCCAGTTCAGCTATGTCTTTCTTATACATCGGAGACCATAACTGTACACAGTATTCTATGTATGGTCACACTAGTAACTTGTATAGAGGAAAAATTATGTTCTCCTCATGAGCATCTATGCCTCTTTTAATGCATTCCATTAATTTATTTACCTTTGCAGCAGCTGCCTGACACTGGCCATTAAATGTGAGTTTGTCGTCCACCCATACACACCCAGGTCTTTTTCAGTGACAGTTTTGCCCAGTGTTTTACAATTAAGCACATAATTATACATCTTGTTTGTTCTACCCAAGTGCATGACCTTACATTTATCCCCATTAAAGCTCATTTGCCATTTATCAGCCTAAGCTTCTAGTTTACATAAATCCTCCTGTAATATAAAATTGTCCTCCTCTGTATTGATTAGCCTTCAGAGTTTAGTGTCATCTGCAAATATTGAAATACTACTCTGTATGCCCCCTACAAGGTCATTAATAAATATGTTAAAGAGAAGCGGCCCCAATACTGACCCCTGTGGTACCCCACTGCTAACCGTGACCCAGTCCGAGTGTGCTCCATTAATAACCACCCTTTGTTTCCTATCCATGAGCCAGTTCTTAACCCACTTACACATATTTTCCCCTATCCCCATTGTTCTCATTTTATGTATCAACTTTTTGTGTGGCACCGTATCAAAAGCTTTTGAGAAGTCCATGTACACCACGTCCACTACGTTCCCTTGGTCAAGTCCGGAACTTACCCCTTCATAAAAGCTTATCAGATTAGTCTGACAAGAACGGTCCCTCGTAAACCCCATGTTGATATTGGGTCATGAGGCTATTCTGCCTCAGATACTCCAATATAGTATCGCTTAAAAACCCTCCAGGAATTTACCCACAGTAGATGTTAAGCTCACTGGCCTATAATTTCCAGGTTCAGTTTTTGTCCCCTTTTTGAATATTGGCACCACATTTGCTATACGCCAGTCCTGTGGTACAGACCGCGTTATTATAGAATCTTTAAAAATAATGATCTATGACTGTACTTAATTCCTGCAGTACTCGGGGGTGTATCCCATCCGGGCCCGGGGATTTGTCAATTTTAGTGATTTTTAGACGCCGCCGTACTTCCTGCTGAGTTAAGCAGGTGACATTTAATGGAGAAATTTTTTCATCACTGATCATGTTACCTGTCATGGAATTTTCTTGTGTTAGGCCTCTTTCACACATCCGTTTTGTGTCAGGCATAATCCTTCGAATACCTGAAGGGACGGATCCGGCACTGAAATGAAAAAACTGATGCAACGGATCAGTTTTTTTGCTGGATCCGACCTGAACATTTGAACCCGGAAAAAGAAGTTTTGGAGCCAGAAAATGCAGGTTCGCATGTCCGGAGACAGTGGAAAATGTAGTAGTAGTAGTAGGTAGTAGTGTTCCAGTTCCATAGATTTCTATTATTTACGGCTGCCTGATGCGCCGCTTCAGGCACTATCATGCGGCTCCGGAAAAAAATAAAAAACGTTGCAGTCACCGTTTTGTCCGGCCGCCGGAATGTACATTTCCGCCGGATCCAGACAAAAACGGATGCAACGCAATGACATCAGGCGCGATCCGGCGCTAATGAAAGTCAATGCTAAAAAAACACATCCGGTACCGGATCCGTTTTTTTAACAACACGCCGGATCGTGCCTGAAATCAAAAAACGGATGTGTGAAAGAGGCCTAAATACTGTTGAAAAAAAGTCATTTAGCATATTGGCTTTTTCCTCATCCTCATCCACCATTTCACCCAGACTATTTTTAAAGGGACCAACACTATCACTTTTTAGTTTCTTACTATTTATGTAGTTAAAGAATATTTTGGGATTATTGTTACTCTCTGGCAATGAGTCTCTCTGTCTCAATCTTTGCTGTCTTGATTTGTTTTTTACAGAATTTATTTAATCTTCTGTATTTATTTAATGCCTCATCACTACCTACTTGCTTTAATTCCCTAAACGCTTTCTTTTTATTACTTACTGCGCCCCTTACAGCTCTATTTAACCATAGTGGTTTCCTATTTCTAGCATGTTCATTCCCATAGGGTATATACTGTGCACAGGTCCTATTCAGGATGCTAATAAACGTCTCCCATTTTCTTTTTGTATTTTATGTCTCAGGATATCGTCCCAGTTTATTGCACTAAGATCATCTCTCATCCGTTGGAAATTTGCCTTCCTGAAGTTTAGTGTCCTTGTAACCCCTCTACTACACATCTTATTAAAGGATACATGAAAACTTATTATTTTGTGATCACTATTACCTAAGTGACCCCCAACCCTTTTATTTGAAATGCGGTCTGACCTGTTGGTTAATATTAGGTCTAGCAGTGCCCCCCCCTCTTGTTGGGTCCTGAACTAGTTGTGAAAGGTAATTGTCTCTCATAGTTGTCAAAAACCTATTAACTTTGCTGGAACTGCAGGTTTCTGTTCCCCAATAAATTTCAGGGTAGTTGAAGTCCCCCATAATAATGACTTCTTGAGTCGCTGCTTTATCTAGTTGCTTTACGAAGATATTTTCCGTTGCTTCCATTATATTTGGAGACTTATAACAAACCCCTCTCAGTAATTTATTATTTTTCCCCCTCCCCTTTTCTCCATCCACAGGGACTCTACATCTTCATTAGATTCACAGATATTATCACGCAGGATGGGTTTTAAGGATGATTTTACATATAAACACACACCCCCACCTCGCTTATTTTTGCGGTCATTTCTAAACAGACTATAGCTCTGTAAATTAACAGCCAAGTTGTGGCTCTCGTCCTACTTTTCTTGATCAACATCGGAGCAATGTTTTAAACGCAGATGAGTGCGAACCCTAAGGGTATGTGCACACGTTGCAGATTAGCCTGCGGAATTTTCTGCACCTCTTGGCAGAAAATGCAGGTGCGTTTTTTATGCTTTTTTGAAGATTTGTGATGTCATTTCTTGTCCAACCTCCTCTTTTACATTTGTCCAACCCATACTCCATTACACAGACAGATAGATATTAGATAGATAGATAGATGATAATAGATAGATAGATATGGGATAGATAGATAGATATTAGATAGATGATAATAGATAGATGATAATTGATAGATATGGGATAGATAGATAAAAATGGTACATAAATAGTTAGACACACACACAAAATCTTCACGCAATATCTTTAATTTAAAAAAAATGGCGAGGGCTCCCGCGCAATTTTCTGTGCCAGAGGGGGAAAGCTGACTGCCGTGGCCAATATTTCTTGCCTGGGAAGGGGTTAATACCCATGGAGCTTCCCAGGCTATGACTATCAGCCCGCAGCTAGCCTTTTCTGGCTATTAAAATAGGGGGACCCCCCAAAAAATGACGTGGGGTCCCTCTATAATTTATAGCCAGAAAGGCTACGCAGACAGCTGCGAGCTGATATTCATAGCCTAGGAAGGGGCCATGGATATTGGTGCCCCTCCCTGGTTAAAAATACCAGCACCCAGTCGCCCCAGAATTGGCGCATCTGTACGATGCGCCAATTCCAGCCCTTAGCCTCTCTCTTCCCACTGCCGTGTAGTGGTGGCATACGAGGTAATAAGGGGTTAATGGTACCTTGCTATTGTAAGGTGACATTAAGCCCGGTTAATAATGGAGAGGCGTCAATAAGATGTCTATACATTATTAATCTTATAGTATCAAAGGGTTAAAAAAACACATAAGAATAAAGTATTTTAGTGAAATAAAATACAACACGGTTTGCCATCTTTATTGCACGCCCAATCCATGCGACGCCATTGTTCTGTAATAAAAAGTAAAAAAATAAACCAACCGTATACTCCCTGTCCGACGCAGTCCAATTAATAACGAGTGTCCCACGACGATTTCCCCTATAGAACGTGATTTCCCCTATGTCACTGCTCTATAGGGCCTCCAGTGACACACTGACAGGAGACGATGGCTCCTGCAGTGCATCACTGAGGTTACCTGAGTTCATTCTCTCACTTTACGGCATTGCTGCATGGGAATTTTCTCACCCAGCATTGCCGGTGAGAGAATGAACTAAAGTGACCTCACTCTCTCCCGGCGGCGGAGGGATATATACTGCGGAGGATTACCTCCGCTGTCGGTGCATCATGGAGGCTGTGTAGAGCACTGACATCACCTGATGTCAGTGTTCTACACTGGAGATCGTCGTGGGACCCTCGCTAATAATTGGGCCACGGTGGAAAGGTAAGTATAGGTTGTTTTTTTATTTTATTTTTATTAACCCCTTCACCCCCAAGGGTGGTTTGCACGTTAATGACGGGCCAATTTTTACAATTCTGACCACTGTCTCTTTATGAGGTTATAACTCTGGAACGCTTCAACGGATCTTCGCGATTCTGAGATTGTTTTCTCGTGACATATTGTACTTCATGATAGTGGTAAAATTTTTTCCATATAACTTGCATTTATTTATGAAAAAAACGCAAATATGGCAAAAATTTTGAAAATTTTGCAATTTTCAAACTTTGAATTTTTATTCCCTTAAAACAGAGAAATATGTCACACAAAATAGTTAAGAAATAACATTTCCCACATGTCTACTTTACATCAGCACAATTTTGGAAACAAAATTTTTTTTTGTTAGGAAATTATAAGGGTTAAAAGTTGACCAGCGATTTCTCATTTTTACAACAAAATTTACAAAGCCATTTTTTCTCGGGACCACCTCATATTTGAAGTCACTTTGAGGGGTCTATATACCAGAAAATACCCAAAAGTGACACCATTCTAAAAACTACACCCCTCAAGGTACTCAAAACCACATTCAAGAAGTTTATTAACCCTTCAGGTGCTTCACAGGAGCTGAAGCAACATGGAAGGAAAAAATTAACATTTTACTTTTTAGTCACAAAAATGATCTTTTACAAACATTTTTTTTATTTTCACAAGGGAAAAAGGAGAAAAAGGACTGATAAAGTTGTTGTGCAATTTCTCCTGAGTACGCCGATACCCCATATGTGAGGGAAAACCACTGTTTGGGCACACGGCAGAGCTCGGAATGGAAGGAGCGCAGTTTGACTTTTCCAAACCAAAATTGGCTGGAATTGAGAACGGACGCCATGTCGCGTTTGGAGAGGCCCCGATGTGCCTAAACAGTGGAAACCCCCACACGTGACCCCATTTTGGAAACTAGACCCCCTAAGGAACTTATCTAGATGTGTGGTGAGTAGTTTGAACCCTCAAGTGCTTCACGCAAGTTTGTAATGTAGAGCCGTGAAGAAAAAAAATCATATTTTTTCCACAAGCATGATGTTTTAGTCCCCAAATTTTTATTTTCCCAAGGGTAAGAGGAGAAATTGAACCACAAAAGTTGTTGTCCAACTTATCCTGAGTACGCTGATACCCCATATGTGGGGGGAACCACTGTTTGGGCGCACGGCAGGGCTTGAAAGGGAAGGAGCGCCGTTTGACTTTTCCAAACCAAAATTGGCTGGAATTGCGAACGGACGCCATGTCGCGTTTGGAGGGCCCCTGATGTGCCTAAACAGTGGAAACCCCCCACATGTGACCCCACTTTGGAAACTAGACCCCCTAAGGAACTTATCTAGATGTGTGGTGAGCACTTTGAACCCTCAAGTGCTTCACGCAAGTTTGTAATGTAGAGCCGTGAAGAAAAAAAATCATATTTCAGCTGCAGATGGAAGGAAGAGAGCCACAGGATTCATTACTGATGGGTAGGCGGAGCCCAGATCAGGATGTCACCTCAGATCAAAAGAGTGCTGACTGGCTGGCCCCTCCAGCTCGGGCTCCTCCTACTCAGCTCCAGTCTAAGATTTGAGGTCCAGAGGATGGTCGCTGCTAATGCAGCTCCTCAGAAGATTTTATTATTTTATATTCGGACAGGAGACTTGGATCACTAGTTGGTCTAGAGGTCTCAGGGGTACCAGCGCTGCTGTACCCCAACCTCTCCCTTGGCGGATCTGTATTTACTCAATAGTCCCTGCAGAATCCTTGCCGGCCCTGGGGGATGAGGAGAGCTTCCCTGGCGGGACGCAAACCACACGTGCGGTCACTGCGTTCCTCGCCCTGGGGGGAAGCATGGGCACAGCGCCAGAAACCCCTGAGGGTCCCTGTGGCGCTTTGGCTGGTGAGTACTCCACACAAAAATTTTATTATTAATGTGTGAGTGCTTTAGCGTCTGATGGCAGCGCTATTACATGTTTATCAGTGTATTTCACCAGCCTCTCCCTTGGCGGATCTGTAACTACATAATGGTCCCTGCAGAATCTTGCGGCCCTGGGGGATGAGGAGAGTTTCCCTGGCGGGGGCGCAAACCACACACTGGGGTCACTGCGCTTCCCGCCCTGGGGGGAAGCATGGGCATAGCGCCAGAAACCCCTGGGGGTCCCTGTGGCGTTTCAGCTGGTGAGTACTCCACATTTTGGTAAAATGTGTGTGAGTGTTTTAGCGACTGCTGCGGCAGCCGCTGTACATATATATGCCGGTGACTAGTTTTTCTATGTCCGCAGGAGGATACCTGCAGGACGAGGGAAAGGAGGGGAGTACGCGCTCTTTTTATTTTTTGAATTTCGCGCCGCTTCTGAGCGCGCGCTTTACTGCAGCCTCCATTTCCGGCTCTCTACATGGAGCTCACGGAGGCAGAGCGCGGCGGCCATTGCTGATAAAGCGCTGCAGGCTGAAAGCTCCCCGGATCGTTCTCCTCCCCTCCCGGCAAAAATACGTGACCAGCTTGGTGAGTCGCTTCTAGCCCGCCGGGCAGAAGCTTAACCCCTTCACCTCCACAGCGCGGGCGCCGTCTGGGGCACTTCTGAGTGACAGATTGAGCTGTCCTGCGGCTGTTCTCGCATAAGGGGCTCGCACACTCTTTTAATATTAATAAAGAGGCTGTGGGGAGTCTGCGACATTAATGCTGCCACTATACGTTTCCGCTGACGATCCTGATGGCGTCGCATAATATTGCGATCGTTTGTGTGTCATTTTTAGTGTCGCTGGTGACTGCCAATCTGGGCAATCGCATAGGCGATTAGCGATCTCCTTGACAACTTTGGCGGTCATTGCGTTATAAAAAACAGCGCAATTTTTTAGTGATCTTGTGGAACGTTTTCTGTTTAGTGTGGCATGGCTGTCCTGCAGCTGCGACCTTATAAGAGGCGCCTGAGATTCGCACACCCTTTTTCATTATCAAGGTTGTGGGGAGTCAGCTACTTTAACCCCTTCTTAGGAGGTTAACTCTTAATGGGAGACAGCTGGGGTAGCTCTCGCCTTAGAGCTTTAACCCTTCAGCGTTTGTTTTTTATTTAAGTACTGCTCTGGTTACTGACAGGTTTATCCTGCCATATACTATGCAAGGGCATGTCAGAGACCCTCTCCCAGATCCGCTACGGATCAGCCTCGCGTATCTGACACGCAGACCTCGACTCATACACGGTCAGAGGTTCCAATGGTGTCAAAATGGAGGCCTTCACTGGTTTCTTTTGATGACCTTTTAGGTTATGGAGTGTCAACTAGATCCTCTCAAGGGAGCGACACAAATCGGTGTTTTCCTTCTCGCTTAGCGAAGAAGTCTGATTCGGTCAAGGAGGATCGGCAGGGACACCCTGCCTCTCTCAGGGGCCGTACTAAAATTTCTGTGGAAGCCATGTGGACGTTACAGTTACCGGAGGAGGTAACTAGTCGTCCTGGTAAGTCGGCCCGGATGTTGCAAGGGTCGCATGGGTCGCGATGACCTTACAAACTGTATCCGTTTTTTCTACGGAGTTATTTGTTAATTGGACCCCTTCTCCTGAAGTGAATGTCCCTTTATTCCAGCTTAGCAAATCTTCCTGGTAAAAGGGAAGACGAGTCTGCAGGACACGCTGGACAGAAGAACGGAGATGGCAACAATTTTCATCTGTGTAGCCGTGGATCATAGATTCGGTATTAAGGATCTAGGTGTACTTGTTAAGTTCCCCTGAGCCGGTTGGACCGTCTAAGGACGGCGTGGCAAGTTTCCCTCTATCAAGGTAGATGGGCTTTTCTAGTTGAAGGATAATGCGTCACTGCTATCCAGGGCGCAATCCTCGGCAGTTACAGTCAGAAAAGCACTGTGACTTGGATGGAACGCAGTTTTCCAACAGGGTTTGCTATCTTTAGCTTAGAAAGTGGTCAGCTATTTGACTGACCTCACGGAGCTGATGCCAAGGCAAAGGCAAAAGAAGCAGCTTTACCGCAGCGCAGAGCTGTGACTTCTGCGTCTGGCAGGACTAGTGCCGATAGTTATCGGCAGTCCTTTTCGGTTCAAGGGATGATCTGACCAACCCTCTGGGGTTTGTGTCGTCTCTCTTTTAAAAAAAAAAAAAAAAAAAAAGGGGGAATTCTCAGAAATTCCGCATACCCTGGAAACAGAACTTCTGTTAAGGCAGAAGCTGGCAAAAAAAAAAAAAAAATTCGCTAAGGTGGACTGACTTCTGACATTCCGTCAGAGCCGAGCATGAAGTCGCTTCGCTCAGTTATGGCAGCCCTGTCGCAGAACGATCAATCGACATTCGCGACGCTTTTTGGCATGTTCCCATCGGAAGACCTCACCCAGGTTGTGGCTCGACCATTCGGCTTGGCCTTAACGCCCAGAATTTTTACAACGATTCTGACGCCAAAATCTCATGGCAATCCTTCAAAGACGGGGACTTACGATTCGTCCCTATTTGGACGGCCTTTTCGGTTGTGGCTTTAAAGGAGAAGTCGTCTCTGGAATCGTCGCAGGCAATCCTGTTTTTGAGGATGCATTTCGACACGGTACGGGCGGTGTTGTCCCTACCTCCAGACAAGCAGGCATGTCTGCTCCAGCATGTACAGACTATGAAGTCTGCGACAGCAGTGTCCCTTTGGAAGGTATGCGCCTTCTGGGTCTGACGGTGGCGTCCATGAGGTTTTTTCCGTTTGTCCAATTTCATTCCAGAGCTCTCCATAGGCCCATTCTGAGTCGTTGGGATCAATCGCAAGGTTCGCTGGATTGCAGCGTCACAATTTCTCGCGCGGTGCGGGATTCTCTAGAATGGTGGTTACGTCCAGGGGCATTCTCCCTGGGGAAGTCTTTCCTCCCTCCGAAGTGGTCAGTCATAACCACCGATGCCAGCCTGACGGGCTGGGGGGGTGTTTGGAACAATCTCTGGATTCAGGGGGTATGGTCATCGGAAGAGTCTGTTCTTCCGATCAACATCCTGGAATTGAGGGCGTTTTTCCTTTGCCTCCAACATTGGACGGTCCCTTTGAGCGGTCTGCCAGTCCGAGTGCAGACAGACAATGCGACGGCTGTCGCGTATATCAATCACTAAGGTGGGACAAGGAGTTCCAGTCTCATGGTAGAGGTGTCCCGAATTCTGATTTGGGCAGAGGCCAGTGTACCAGCCATTTCGGCGATTCACATTCCAGGGGTTCAGAATATTACAGCGGACTTTCTCAGTCGCAGAAGGATGGATCCCGGGGAATGGAGCCTCCACCCGGAAGTTTTTGCACTACTGTGCTCTCGCTGGGGAACCCCCCAAGTGGATTTGATGGCTTCCAGGTCCAATGCCAAGTTACCGACGTTCATGTCCAGGTACAAGGACCCGAAGGCTGTGGCGGTGGATGCTCTAGTGGCTCAGTGGGATCAGTTCGAGCTGATCTATGTATTCCCGCCGATATCCTTACTTCCTCTAGTACTGTGTCGGATCAGACTAGAGAGAATTCCAGCTATTTTGATAGCTCCAGACTGGCAAAGAAGGGTGTGGTTCTCGACAATAATGTCGCTGTTGGCGGCACCTCCTTTTTCACTCCCTCTTCAACCGGACTTGTTGACTCAGGGGCCCGTTTGTCATCCGGACTTGATGTCCCTGCATTTTACGGCGTGGCTCTTGAGACCGAAATCTTGACCCGTAGAGGTTTCTCAGCCGAGGTCATTGCTACCCTTCGTGCTGCAAGAAGTCCGGCTACTACTAGGATTTACCACAAAATTTGGGAAACTTCTTTTTCGTGGTGTTTGGGGTCCTCTCGGAACCCGAGAAAATTTTCCATTCCCAACCTGTTGGCTTTTCTGCAGCATGGGCTAGACAAGGGTTTGGCAGTCAGCACCCTGAAAGGTCAGATTTCTGCTCTGTCCTTATTGTTCCGGAGAACCATTGCTTCGAATAGAGACGTGCTCTCCTTTTTCCGAGGTATATCTCGTAAGTTCCCGCCGCGGAAGGCACCCGTGTCTCCTTGGCGGCTCAACCTTGTTTTGGAGGCTCTTCAGCATAAACCTTTTGAGCCTATGGTTTTCTGCTAGCCTTTCTTTACTTTCTTGGAAGGTGGTTTTCCTTGTTGCAGTCACTTCCTTGAGGAGAGTTTCTGAGTTGGCAGCTCTTTCTTGTTCGCCTCCTTTTCTGGAGTTTTTTCCGGATCGTGTAGTGCTTCGCACTCGGGGTGATTTTTTGCCTAAAGTGGTGTCACAATTTCATGTCAACCAGGATATTGTGTTGCCTTCATTCTGCCCGGATCCGAAGAATGTTAAAGAGCGGGCTTTACACACATTGGATTTAGTGCGGGCCTTGAAGTTTTATCTATCTATTACTCAAGGTTTTCGTAAGACGGACTCCTATTTGTGGTTCCAGTCGGTCGTCGGCGTGGTCAACGAGCTTCCAAGGATTCTATAGCTCGTTGGATTCGGTCAGCTATATTGGAAGCTTACCGTCTTCAGGGTGAATCTTGCCCGATTAAGATTCAAGCCCATTCCACGAGAGCTGTGGCTTCATCGTGGGCTTTTCATCAAGGTGCTTCGGCAGTGCAGCTTTGCCGGGCGGCAACTTGGCACTCTGTCCACACGTTTACAAAGTTTTATAAAGTGGACGTCAGTGCTTCCGCTGATGCAGCCCTCGGACGTAGGGTCCTGCAGGCGGCTGTAGTTTAAAGTTCTAGATGAACTTGTGTTTAGCGCTGTTTGCGCATTTTTTCTGTTAAGGTTGTTGGGTTTCTGCCTTTTGTTGGTTTTTTCCCACCCTTATTTTTGAACTGCTTTGGGACGTCCCATCAGTAATGAATCCTGTGGCTCTCTTCCTTCCATCTGCAGCTGAAACACGGATTTTGGTAAGAACTTACCTGTAAAATCCTTTTCAGCGAAGGAAGGAAGAGAGACACAGCACCCTCCCAAGGCAGAAGTGTGTTGATGTTTTCAGATGCAGCGCGACCCTTATCTGATAGCGATTATCTGGGCTGAGGTCAGCGCGCTAAGGCTCTGTTCCAGCATCGCCAGCTCATCGCAGTAGTCAGGTTCCGTGAGTAGTACCTGGAACTCTGTGGTTTTTGGCTTTCTTTGCATGCATAACCTGTATCCTTGTGTTTTTTCTCTGAAGTTCCTTCAGAAGGGGTTATGTTGCTCCGCTGGTGATCTTGGCTCTTTTCTTAAAAGCTTTGGTACGACTGGAGCTGAGTAGGAGGAGCCCGAGCTGGAGGGGCCAGCCAGTCAGCACTCTTTTGATCTGAGGTGACATCCTGATCTGGGGCTCCGCCTACCCATCAGTAATGAATCCTGTGTCTCTCTTCCTTCCTTCGCTGAAAAGGATTTTACAGGTAAGTTCTTACCAAAATCCGTGTTTTTTCCACAAACATGATGTTTTAGTCCCCAAATTTTTATTTTCCCAAGGGTAAGAGAAGAAATTGGACCACAAAAGTTGTTGTCCAACATGTCCTGAGTACGCTGATACCCCATATGTGGGGGGGAACCACTGTTTGGGCGCACGGCAGGGCTTGAAAGGGAAGGAGCGCCGTTTGACTTTTCCAAACCAAAATTGGCTGGAATTGCGAACGGACGCCATGTCGCGTTTGGAGGGCCCCTGATGTGCCTAAACAGTGGAAACCCCCCACATGTGACCCCATTTTGGAAACTAGACCCCCTAAGGAACTTATCTAGATGTGTGGTGAGCACTTTGAACCCTCAAGTGCTTCACGCAAGTTTGTAATGTAGAGCCGTGAAGAAAAAAAATCATATTTTTTCCACAAACATGATGTTTTAGTCCCCAAGTTTTTATTTTCCCAAGGGTAAGAGGAGAAATTGGACCACAAAAGTTGTTGTCCAACATGTCCTGAGTACGCTGATACCCCATATATGGGGGGGAACCACTGTTTGGGCGCACGGCAGGGCTCGAAAGGGAAGGAGCGCCGTTTGACTTTTCCAAACCAAAATTGGCTGGAATTGCGAACGGACGCCATGTTGCGTTTGGAGGGCCCCTGATGTGCCTAAACAGTGGAAACCCCCCACATGTGACCCCATTTTGGAAACTAGACCCCCTAAGGAACTTATCTAGATGTGTGGTGAGCACTTTGAACCCTCAAGTGCTTCACGCAAGTTTGTAATGTAGAGCCGTGAAGAAAAAAAATCATATTTTTTCCACAAACATGATGTTTTAGTCCCCAAATTTTTATTTTCCCAAGGGTAAGAGGAGAAATTGGACCACAAAAGTTGTTGTCCAACATGTCCTGAGTACGCTGATACCCCATATGTGGGGGGGAACCACTGTTTGGGCGCACGGCAGGGCTTGAAAGGGAAGGAGCGCCGTTTGACTTTTCCAAACCAAAATTGGCTGGAATTGCGAACGGACGCCATGTTGCGTTTGGAGGGCCCCTGATGTGCCTAAACAGTGGAAACCCCCGACATGTGACCCCATTTTGGAAACTAGACCCCCTAAGGAACTTATCTAGATGTGTGGTGAGCACTTTGAACCCTCAAGTGCTTCACGCAAGTTTGTAATGTAGAGCCGTGAAGAAAAAAAATCATATTTTTTCCACAAACATGATGTTTTAGTCCCCAAATTTTTATTTTCTCAAGGGTAAGAGGAGAAATTGGACCACAAAAGTTGTTGTCCAACATGTCCTGAGTACGCTGATACCCCATATGTGGGGGGGAACCACTGTTTGGGCGCACGGCAGGGCTTGAAAGGGAAGGAGCGCCGTTTGACTTTTCCAAACCAAAATTGGCTGGAATTGCGAACGGACGCCATGTCGCGTTTGGAGGGCCCCTGATGTGCCTAAACAGTGGAAACCCCCACATGTGACCCCATTTTGGAAACTAGACCCCCTAAGGAACTAATCTAGATGTGTGGTGAGCACTTTAAACCCTCAAGTGCTTCACGCAAGTTTGTAATGTAGAGCCGTGAAGAAAAAAAAATCATATTTTTTCCACAAGCATGATGTTTTAGTCCCAATTTTTTTTTTTTTCCCAAGGGTAAGAGGAGAAATTGGACACCAATAGTTGTTGTCCAACATGTCCTGAGTACGCTGATACCCCATATGTGGGGGGGAACCACTGTTTGGGCGCACGGCAGGGCTTGAAAGGGAAGGAGCGCCGTTTGACTTTTCCAAACCAAAATTGGCTGGAATTGCGAACGGACGCCATGTCGCGTTTGGAGGGCCCCTGATGTGCCTAAACAGTGGAAACCCCCCACATGTGACCCCATTTTGGAAACTAGACCCCCTAAGGAACTTATCTAAATGTGTGGTGAGCACTTTGAACCCTCAAGTGCTTCACGCAAGTTTGTAATGTAGAGCCGTGAAGAAAAAAAATCATATTTTTTCCACAAACATGATGTTTTAGTCCCCAAATTTTTATTTTCCCAAGGGTAAGAGGAGAAATTGGACCACAAAAGTTGTTGTCCAACATGTCCTGAGTACGCTGATACCCCATATGTGGGGGGGGAACCACTGTTTGGGCGCACGGCAGGGCTTGAAAGGGAAGGAGCGCCGTTTGACTTTTCCAAACCAAAATTGGCTGGAATTGCGAACGGACGCCATGTTGCGTTTGGAGGGCCCCTGATGTGCCTAAACAGTGGAAACCCCCCACATGTGACCCCATTTTGGAAACTAGACCCCCTAAGGAACTTATCTAGATGTGTGGTGAGCACTTTGAACCCTCAAGTGCTTCACGCAAGTTTGTAATGTAGAGCCGTGAAGAAAAAAAATCATATTTTTTCCACAAACATGATGTTTTAGTCCCCAAATTTTTATTTTCTCAAGGGTAAGAGGAGAAATTGGACCACAAAAGTTGTTGTCCAACATGTCCTGAGTACGCTGATACCCCATATGTGGGGGGGAACCACTGTTTGGGCGCACGGCAGGGCTTGAAAGGGAAGGAGCGCCGTTTGACTTTTCCAAACCAAAATTGGCTGGAATTGCGAACGGACGCCATGTCGCGTTTGGAGGGCCCCTGATGTGCCTAAACAGTGGAAACCCCCCACATGTGACCCCATTTTGGAAACTAGACCCCCTAAGGAACTTATCTAGATGTGTGGTGAGCACTTTGAACCCTCAAGTGCTTCACGCAAGTTTGTAATGTAGAGCCGTGAAGAAAAAAAATCATATTTTTTCCACAAACATGATGTTTTAGTCCCCAAATTTTTATTTTCTCAAGGGTAAGAGGAGAAATTGGACCACAAAAGTTGTTGTCCAACATGTCCTGAGTACGCTGATACCCCATATGTGGGGGGGAACCACTGTTTGGGCGCACGGCAGGGCTTGAAAGGGAAGGAGCGCCGTTTGACTTTTCCAAACCAAAATTGGCTGGAATTGCGAACGGACGCCATGTCGCGTTTGGAGGGCCCCTGATGTGCCTAAACAGTGGAAACCCCCCACATGTGACCCCATTTTGGAAACTAGACCCCCTAAGGAACTTATCTAGATGTGTGGTGAGCACTTTGAACCCTCAAGTGCTTCACGCAAGTTTGTAATGTAGAGCCGTGAAGAAAAAAAATCATATTTCAGCTGCAATGGAAGGAAGAGAGACACAGGATTCATTACTGATGGGTAGGCGGAGCCCCAGATCAGGATGTCACCTCAGATCAAAAGAGTGCTGACTGGCTGGCCCTCCTGCTCGGGCTCCTCCTACTCAGCTCCAGTCTAAGATTTGAGGTCCCAGAGGATGGTCGCTGCTAATGCAGCTCCTCAGAAGATTTTATTATTTTATATTCGGACAGGAGACTTGGATCACCAGTTGGTCTAGAGGTCTCAGGGGTACCAGCGCTGCTGTACCCCAACCTCTCCCTTGGCGGATCTGTATTTACTCAATAGTCCCTGCAGAATCCTTGCCGTCCCGGGGGGATGAGGATGGCTTCCCTGGCGGGACGCAAACCACACGTGCGGTCACTGCGTTCCTCGCCCTGGGGGGAAGCATGGGCACAGCGCCAGAAACCCCTGAGGGTCCCTGTGGCGCTTTGGCTGGTGAGTACTCCACACAAAATTTTATTATTAATGTGTGAGTGCTTTAGCGTCTGATGGCAGCGCTATTACATGTATATCAGTATGCTTCAGCGCTGCGGTGACAGCGCTATTACATGTTTATCAGTGTATTTCACCAGCCTCTCCCTTGGCGGATCTGTAACTACATAATGGTCCCTGCAGAATCATGCCGGCCCTGGGGGATGAGGAGAGTTTCCCTGGCGGGGGCGCAAACCACACACTGGGGTCACTGCGCTTCCCGCCCTGGGGGGAAGCATGGGCATAGCGCCAGAAACCCCTGGGGGTCCCTGTGGCGTTTCGGCTGGTGAGTACTCCACATTTTAGTAAAATGTGTGTGAGTGTTTTAGCGACTGCTGCGGCAGCCGCTGTACATATATATGCCGGTGACTAGTTTTTCTATGTCCGCAGGAGGATGCCTGCAGGACGAGGGAAAGGAGGGGAGTACGCGCTCTTTTTATTTTTTTTAATTTCGCGCCGCTTCTGAGCGCGCGCTTTACTGCAGCCTCCATTTCCGGCTCCTCTACATGGAGCACATGGAGGCAGAGCGCGGCGGCCATTGCTGATAAAGCGCTGCAAGCTGAAAGCTCCCGGATCGTTCTCCTCCCCTCCCGGCAAGAATACGTGACCAGCTTGGTGAGTCGCTTCTAGCCCGCCGGGCAGAAGCTTAACCCCTTTACCTCCACAGTGCGGGCGCCGTCTGGGGCACTTCTGAGTGACAGATTGAGCTGTCCTGCGGCTGTTCTCGCATAAGGGGCTCGCACACTCTTTTAATATTAATAAAGAGGCTGTGGGGAGTCTGCGACATTAATGCTGCACTATACGTTTCCGCTGACGATCCTGATGGCGTCGCATAATATTGCGATCGTTTGTGTGTCATTTTTAGTGTCGCTGGTGGCTGCCAATCTGGGCAATCGCATAGGCGATTAGCGATCTCCTTGACAACTTTTCAGCGTTATAAAAAACAGCGCAATTTTTTAGCGATCTTGTGGAACGTTTTCTGTTTAGTGTGGCATGGCTGTCCTGCAGCTGCGACCTTATAAGAGGCGCCTGAGATTCGCACACCCTTTTTTCATTATCAAGGTTGTGGGGAGTCAGCTACTTTAACCCCTTCTTAGGCGGTTAACTCTTAATGGGAGACAGCTGGGGTAGCTCTCGCTTTAGAGCTTTAACCCTTCAGCGTTTGTTTTTTATTTAAGTACTGCTCTGGTTACTGACAGGTTTATCCTGCCATATACTATGCAAGGGCATGTCAGAGACCCTCTCCCAGATCCGCTACGGATCAGCCTCGCGTATCTGACACGCAGACCTCGACTCATACACGGTCAGAGGTTCCAATGGTGTCAAAATGGAGGCCTTCACTGGTTTCTATTGATGACCTTTTAGGTTATGGAGTGTCAACTAGATCCTCTCAAGGGAGCGACACAAATCGGTGTTTTCCTTCTCGCTTAGCGAAGAAGTCCGATTCGGTCAAGGAGGATCGGCAGGGACACCCTGCCTCTCTCAGGGGCCGTACTAAAATTTCTGTGGAAGCCATGTGGACGTTACAGTTACCGGAGGAGGTAACTAGTCGTCCTGGTAAGCCGGCCCGGATGTTGCAAGGGTCGCATGGGTCGCGACGACCTTACAAACTATCCGTTTTTCTACTGAGTTATTTGTTAATTGGACCCCTTCTCCTGAAGTGAATGTCCCTTTATTCCAGCTTAGCAAATCTTCCTGATAAAAGGGAAGACGAGTCTGCAGGACACGCTGGACAGAAGAACGGAGATGGCAACAATATCCATCTGTGTAGCCGTGGATCATAGATTCGGTATTAAGGATCTAGGTGTACTTGTTAAGTTCCCCTGAGCCGGTTGGACCGTCTAAGGACGGCGTGGCAAGTTTCCCTCTATCAAGGTAGATGGGCTTTTCTAGTTGAAGGATAATGCGTCACTGCTATCCAGGGAGCAATCCTCGGCAGTTACAGTCAGAAGAGCACTGTGACTTGGATGGAACGCAGTTTTCCAACAGGGTTTGCTATCTTTAGCTTAGAAAGTGGTCAGCTATTTGACTGACCTCACGGAGCTGATGCCAAGGCAAAGGCAAAAGAAGCAGCTTTACCGCAGCGCAGAGCTGTGACTTCTGCGTCTGGCAGGACTAGTGCCGATAGTTATCGGCAGTCCTTTTCGGTTCAAGGGATGATCTGACCAACCCTCTTGGGGGTTTGTGTCGTCTCTCTCTTTTTTTTTTTAAAAAAAAAAAAAAAAAGAAGAGGGGGAATTCTCAGAAATTCCGCATACCCTGGAAACAGAACTTCTGTTAAGGCAGAAGCTGGCAAAAAAAAAAAAAATTCGCTAAGGCGGACTGACTTCTGACATTCCGTCAGAGCCGAGCATGAAGTCGCTTCGCTCAGTTATGGCAGCCCTGTCGCAGAACGATCAATCGACATTCGCGACGCTTTTTGGCATGTTCCCGTCGGAAGACCTCACCCAGGTTGTGGCTCGACCATTCGGCTTGGCCTTAACGCCCAGAATTTTTACAACGATTCTGACGCCAAAATCTCATGGCAATCCTTCGAAGACGGGGACTTACGATTCGTCCCTATTTGGACGGCCTTTTCGGTTGTGGCCTCAAAGGAGAAGTCGTCTCTGGAATCGTCGCAGGCAATCCTGTTTTTGAGGATGCATTTCGACACGGTACGGGCGGTGTTGTCCCTACCTCCAGACAAGCAGGCATGTCTGCTCCAGCATGTACAGACTATGAAGTCTGCGACAGCAGTGTCCCTTCGGAAGGTATGCGCCTTCTGGGTCTGACGGTGGCGTCCATGAGGTTTTTTCCGTTTGTCCAATTTCATTCCAGAGCTCTCCATAGGCTCATTCTGAGTCGTTGGGATCAATCGCAAGGTTCGCTGGATTGCAGCGTCACCATCTTTCACAGGGTGCGAGAATCCCGAGGATGGTGGTTATGTCCAGGAGCGTTATCCCTGGGAAAGCTTTTCCTCCCTCCGAAGTGGTCGGTCATAACCACCAATGCCAGCCTGACGGGCTGGAGGGGGGTGTTTGGAACAATCTCTGGATTTAGGGGATATGGTCATCGGAAGAGTCTGTCCTTTCGATCAACATCCTGGAATTGAGGGCGATTTTCCTTTGCCTCCAGCATTGGACGGTCCTTTTGAGCGGTCTGCCGGTACGAGTGCAGACAGACAATGCGACGGCTGTCGCGTTTATCAATCACCAAGGCGGGACAAGGAGTTCCAGACTCATGGTGGAGGTGTCCCGAATTCTGATTTGGGCCGAGGGCAGTTTACCAGCCATTTCGGCGATTCACATTCCAGGGGTTCAGAATATTACAGTGGACTTCCTCAGTCGCAGGAAGATGGATCCCGGGGAATGGAGCCTCCACCCGAAAGTTTTTTGCACTACTGTGCTCCCGTTGGGGGACTCCCCAAGTGGTTTGATGGCATCCAGGTCCAATGCCAAGTTACTGACGTTCATGTCCAGGTACAAGGACCCGAAGGCTGTGGCGGTGGATGCTCTAGTGGCTCAGTGGGATCAGTTCGAGCTGATCTATGTATTCCCGCCGATATCCTTACTTCCTCTAGTACTGCGTCGGATCAGACTAGAGAGAATTTCAGCTATTTTGATAGCTCCAGATTGGCCAAGGAGGGTGTGGTTCTCGACAATAATGTCGCGGTTGGCGGCACCTCCTTTTCCGCTTCCTCTTCAACCGGACTGGTTGACTCAGGGGCCCGTTTGTCATCCGGACTTGATGTCTCTGCCTTTGACGGCGTGGCTCTTGAGACCGAAATTTTAACCCGTTGAGGTTTTTCAGCCGAGGTCATTGCTACTCTTCGTGCTGCGAGAAGTCCGGCTACTACTAGGATTTACCACAAAACTTGGGAAACCTTCTTTTCGTGGTGTTTGGGGTCTTCTCGGAACCCGAGAAAATTTTCCATTCCCAATCTGTTGGCTTTCCTGCAGCATGGGTTAGACAAGGGTTTGGCAGTTAGCACCCTGAAAGGTCAGATTTCTGCTCTGTCCTTATTGTTTCGGAGAACCATTGCTTCGAATAGGGACGTGCTCTCCTTTTTTCCGCGGTATAGCTCGTAAGTTTCCGCCGCGGAAGGCACCCGTGTCTCCTTGGCGGCTCAACCTTGTTTTGCAAGTTTTTCAGCATAAACCTTTTGAGCTTATGGGTTCTGCTAGCCTTTCTTTGCTTTCTTGGAAGGTGGCCTTCCTTGTAGCAGTCACCTCTTTGAGGAGAGTTTCTGAGTTGGCAGCTCTTTTTGTTCGCCTCCTTTTCTGGGTTTTTTTCCGGATTGTGTAGTGCTTCGCACATGGGGTGATTTTTTTACCTAAAGTGGTGTCACATTTTCATGTTAACCAGGATATTGTGTTGCCCTCATTCTGTCCAGATCCGAAGAATGCGAAAGAGCGAGCTTTGCACACATTAGCTTTAGTGCGGGCCTTGAAGTTTTATCTATCTATTACTCAAGGTTTTCGTAAGACGGACTCCCTATTTGTGGTTCCAGCTGGTCTTCGATGTGGTCAACGAGCTTCCAAGGATTCCATAGCTCGTTGAATCCGGTCAGCTATATTGGAAGCTTACCGTCTTCAGGGTGAATTTTGCCCGATTAAGTTTCGAGCCCATTCCACGAGAGCTGTGGCTTCATCGTGAGCTTTTCATCAAGGTGCTTCGGCAGTGCAGCTTTGCCGGGCGGCAACTTGGCACTCTGTCCACACGTTTACAAAGTTTTATAAAGTGGACGTCAGTGCTTCCGCTGATGCAGCCCTCGGACGTAGGGTCCTGCAGGCAGCTGTAGTTTAAAGTTCTAGATGAACTTGTGTTTAGCGCTGTTTGCGCATTTTTTCTGTTAAGGTTGTTGGGTTTCTGCCTTTTGTTGGTTTTTTCCCACCCTTATTTTTGAACTGCTTTGGGACGTCCCATCAGTAATGAATCCTGTGTCTCTCTTCCTTCCATCTGCAGCTGAAACACGGATTTTGGTAAGAACTTACCTGTAAAATCCTTTTCAGCGAAGGAAGGAAGAGAGACACAGCACCCTCCCAAGGCAGAAGTGTGTTGATGTTTTCAGATGCAGCGCGACCCTTATCTGATAGCGATTATCTGGGCTGAGGTCAGCGCGCTAAGGCTCTGTTCCAGCATCGCCAGCTCATCGCAGTAGTCAGGTTCCGTGAGTAGTACCTGGAACTCTGTGGTTTTTGGCTTTCTTTGCATGCATAACCTGTATCCTTGTGTTTTTTCTCTGAAGTTCCTTCAGAAGGGGTTATGTTGCTCCGCTGGTGATCTTGGCTCTTTTCCTAAAAGCTTTGGTACGACTGGAGCTGAGTAGGAGGAGCCCGAGCTGGAGGGGCCAGCCAGTCAGCACTCTTTTGATCTGAGGTGACATCCTGATCTGGGGCTCCGCCTACCCATCAGTAATGAATCCTGTGTCTCTCTTCCTTCCTTCGCTGAAAAGGATTTTTCAGGTAAGTTCTTACCAAAATCCGTGTTTTTTCCACAAGCATGATGTTTTAGTCCCCAATTTTTTATTTTCCCCAGGGTAAGAGGAGAAATTGGACCACAAAAGTTGTTGTCCAACATGTCCTGAGTACGCTGATACCCCATATGTGGGGGGGAACCACTGTTTGGACGCACGGCAGGGCTTGAAAGGGAAGGAGCGCCGTTTGACTTTTCCAAACCAAAATTGGCTGGAATTGCGAACGGACGCCATGTTGCGTTTGGAGGGCCCCTGATGTGCCTAAACAGTGGAAACCCCCCACATGTGACCCCATTTTGGAAACTAGACCCCCTAAGGAATCTTATCTAGGTGTGTGGTGAGCACTTTGAACCCCCAAGTGTTTCACTAACGTTTATAATGCCCTGGCGTGAAAAAAAAAATATTTTTTTTTTTTTCCACAAAAGTGATGTTTTAGTCCCCAATTTTTTATTTTCCCAAGGGTAAGAGGAGAAATTGGACCCCAAAAGTGGTTGTCCAATTTGTCCTGAGTACGCTGATACCCCATATGTTGGGGGGATACACTGTTTGGGCACACGGCAGGGCTCGGAAGGGAAGCAGTGACGTTTTGGAATGCAGACTTTGATGGAATGGTCTGCGGGCGTCATGTTCCGTTAGCAGAGCCCCTGATGTGCCTAAACAGTGGAAACCCCCCACATGTGACCCCATTTTGGAAACTAGACCCCCTAAGGAACTTATCTAGGTGTGTGGTGAGCACTTTGAACCCCCAAGTGTTTCACTAAAGTTTATAATGCCCTGGCGTGAATAAAAAAAAAAAAAAAAAAATTTCCACAAATATGATTTTTAGTCCCCAATTTTTTATTTTCCCAAGGGTAACAGGAGAACTTGGACCACAAAAGTTGTTGTCCAATTTGTCCTGAGTACGCTGATACCCCATATGTTGGGGGGAACCACTGTTTGGGCGCATGGCAGGGCGCAGAAGGGAAGCAGTGACGTTTTGGAATGCAGACTTTGATGGAATGGTCTGCGGGCGTCATGTTCCGTTAGCAGAGCCCCTCATGTGCCTAAACAGTGGAAACCCCCACAAGTGACCCCATTTTGGAAACTAGACCCCCTAATGAACTTATCTAGGTGTGTGGTGAGCATTTTGAACCCCCAAGTGTTTCACTAAAGTTTATAATGCCCTGGCGTGAATAAAAAAAAAAAAAAAAATTTCCACAAATATGATGTTTTAGTCCCCAATTTTTTATTTTCCCAAGGGTAACAGGAGAAATTGGACCACAAAAGTTGTTGTCCAATTTGTCCTGAGTACACTGATACCCCATATGTTGGGGGGAACCACTGTTTGGGCGCATGGCAGGGCGCAGAAGGGAAGCAGTGACGTTTTGGAATGCAGACTTTGATGGAATGGTCTGCGGGCGTCATGTTCCGTTAGCAGAGCCCCTCATGTGCCTAAACAGTGGAAACCCCCACAAGTGACCCCATTTTGGAAACTAGACCCCCTAAGGAACTTACCTAGGTGTGTGGTGAGCATTTTGAACCCCCAAGTGTTTCACTAAAGTTTATAATGCCCAGGTGTAAAAATAAAAAATCCTACTTTTATCCTCACAAAAATGATGTTTTAGTCCCCAATTTTTTATTTTCCCAAGGGTAAGAGGAGAAATTGGACACCAAAAATTGTTGTCCAATTTGTCCTGAGTACACTGGTGCCCCATATGTGGGAAAAAACTGTTTGGGCACAAGTCGGGGCTCAGAAGGGAAGTCGTGACGTTTTGGAATGCAGACTGATTGAATGGTCTGCGGGCGTCATGTTCCGTTTGCAGAGCTCCTGATGTGCCTAAACAGTAAAAAAAAACCACAAGTGACATAATTTTGGAAAGTAGACTCCCAAGGAACTTTTCTAAATGTGCCCCCTTCTGGAACTAATCTTTCCTGTAAAGTAAATTAGTAGTGCATTGAGGTGTGGTACAATTTGAAACAATCCTTCATACACAGGCCAGGTTTTTCGGGGCAGGTGTCGCATTGGTAAGTGGTGTCCTTGCGTATTCCCCTTTTGTAACACACTCGGCACCTTTTTTGCGGCTTACCTTTGCTTCCAGTTGGCGGGACCACCCCCGGGAAATGCTGACCTGGTATGATACGAGCACCTTCAGTTCCAGAAGTACTGGGGCCCGCTGTTTCCTGAGCGCCAAACATCAGGGCCTTAACCACTACCTCCTGGAACTGAAGGTACGTCGTATCGCTGTTGCGTGCACATCGTGACAGCAGGAAAGCGTTGAGCTTTGCCATTTGGACGATGTGCACGGACAGCTTCTTGTACCACACCTTGGCCTTTCTCAAAGCACTGTACGGTTGGAGGAGTTGATCAGAGAGATCAACACCCCCCATGTATTTATTGTACCCCAGAACACAGTCCGGTTTGCGGACCTGTGTAGAGGTACCCCGTACAGTGCTGAGGGCGCTGCCATCACCATGTATGGTGGTCAAGAGAAGGACATCCCTCTTGTCCTTGTACTTGACCACCAACAGGTGGTCGCTACATTGGGCTCTGCTCTCACCCTTTCTGAGCATCTGCCCAAGTAGCGTCTTCGGGAGGCCTCTCTGATTTTTGCGGACGGTACCGCAAGGTGCGGTACCTCGCGCAGAGAGGGATTTGTAGAGTGGGACGCTGGAATAAAAGTTATCGGTGTAAAGGTGATAACCTTTATCCAGCAGTGGGTGCACCAAATCCCACACAATTTTCCCACTCACTCCCAGGACGGGGGGACACTCAGGGGGTTCAATCCTGGTGTCCTTTCCTTCGTAAACTCTAAAGCTGTGCGTGTACCCTGAGGTACTCTCGCACAGCTTGTAGAGTTTAATTCCGTACCTTGCCCTCTTGCTGGGCAGGTACTGGCGGAATCTGAGCCGTCCCTTAAAATGAACCAAGGACTCATCCACGCAGATGTCCCTTTGGGGCACGTACACTTCAGCAAACTTTTTGCTGAAGTGTTCGATGACCGGCCGAACTTTGAACAGACGGTCAAAGTTGGGGTCATTTTGTGGGGGACACTGTGCATTATCATTATAATGCAGGAATTTGTGGATGGCCTCAAAACGCGTCCGAGCCATGACCATTCGGAACAGTGGAGTGTTGTATAAAATATCAATACTCCAATATTGCCGAAGTTCTGGCTTCTTCAGGATCCCCATATGGAGGACCAGGCCCCAAAACTGCATCATTTCACCTGCGTCTACAGGAGACCAGTTGGAAAATGATGACACTGGGTTTTGCGCCAAAAATTGCCGAGCGTACAAATTAGTTTGCTCCACCACGAGGTTAATAAAATCCTCAGAGAAAAAGACTTTGAAAAAGTCTATTTCTCTGAGGCCCGTGGTGTCAAACTTGATTCCTGATTCTGCCACAAAATCAGGAATCAGTGGCTCGTAATTTTCGGGGGGCGGGGTCCATATGGGGTCCGAAGAGGGGTGCGCTGGTTCATTTTCAGGGGTGGGCGCTGCCTCATCTTCTGTCCTGGGGCGTCTGCGTGGCGGTTCCGCAGGACCCGAGGAGGAAGATGAGTAAGAGGAGGAAGAAGAAGAAGAGGATGAAGAATCTGAAAAGTAAAGAAATGTGGGATCCTCTCCCTCGCTATCAGTGTCGGAGGCAAGTAAAGCGTATGCCTCTTCCACTGAATAGCGCTGTTGGGAAGAACGTGACGAGCGGGACATTTTTTTTGTGAATGTGGTGCTTTGTGTGAACTTTATTTATAACTGTGTGTGTGTGTGGGGGGGGGGATAGTGGTTGGTGCAAACTATGCTGAAAGGAAAAAGCTAAAAGAAAAGAAAGAGAATAGGGAAAAAAATGCCTGTGAAAAAAAGTCTAAACCAGCAGGCACGAGCTCTGATAAGTGACCGGTGTCACTTATCAAAGTTCCGCGGCTGCCGGATGTGCGCACAGGAGTGGCGGAAAGGGAAGTGAAAAAAAAAAAAAAACGGCAGGAACGAGCTCTGATAAGTGACCGGTGTCACTTATCAAAGTTCCGCGGCTGCCGGATGTGCGCACAGGAGTGGCGGAAAGGGAAGTGAAAAAAAAAAAACGGCAGGAACGAGCTCTGATAAGTGACCGGTGTCACTTATCAAAGTTCCGCGGCTGCCGGATGTGCGCACAGGAGTGGCGGAAAGGGAAGTGAAAAAAAAAAAAAAAACCGGCAGGAACGAGCTCTGATAAGTGACCGGTGTAACTTATCAAAGTTCCGCGGCTGCTAGATGTGCGCACGGGAGTGGCGGAAAGTGGAGTGAAAAAAAAAACTGCAGGAACGAACTCTGATAAGTGACTGGTGTCACTTATCAAAGTTCCGCGGCTGCTGGATGTGCGCACAGAAGTGGCGGAAAGGGGAGTGAAAAAAAAAACTGCAGGAACGAGCTCTGATAAGTGACCGGTGTCACTTATCAAAGTTCCGCGGCTGCTAGATGTGCGCACAGGAGTGGCGGAAAGGGGAGTGGAAAAAAAAAAAAAAAACCGGCAGGAACGAGCTCTGATAAGTGACCGGTGTCACTTATCAAAGTTCCGCGGCTGCTAGATGTGCGCACGGGAGTGGCGGAAAGTGGGGTGAAAAAAAAAAAACTGCAGGAACGAGCTCTGATAAGTGACTGGTGTCACTTATCAAAGTTCCGCGGCTGCTGGATGTGCGCACAGGAGTGGCAGAAAGGGGAGTGAAAAAAAAAAAAACTGCAGGAACGAGCTCTGATAAGTGACTGGTGTCACTTATCAAAGTTCCGCGGCTGCTGGAAGTGCGCACAGGAGTGGCGGAAAGGGGAGTGAAAAAAAAAAACAAAAACGGCAGGAACGAGCTCTGATAAGTGACCGGTGTCACTTATCAAAGTTCCGCGGCTGCTAGATGTGCGCACGGGAGTGGCGGAAAGTGGTGTGAAAAAAAAAAAAACTGCAGGAACGAGCTCTGATAAGTGACTGGTGTCACTTATCAAAGTTCCGCGGCTGCTAGATGTGCGCACGGGAGTGCCGGAAAGTGGGGTGAAAAAAAAAAAAAACCTGCAGGAACGAGCTCTGATAAGTGACTGGTGTCACTTATCAAAGTTCCGCGGCTGCTGGAAGTGCGCACAGGAGTGGCGGAAAGGGGAGTGAAAAAAAAAAAAAACTGCAGGAACGAGCTCTGATAAGTGACTGGTGTCACTTATCAAAGTTCCGCGGCTGCTGGAAGTGCGCACGGAGGGGGGTGCAAAAGAAAAACGAGCACGAGTGTTGATCGGTGAACTGCGTCACCAATCAACGCTCGGCGGCTGCTAAATGTGTGCAAAGGGGGGGTAAAAAGAGGGGGAAAGGGGAGGGGGGAATGGGGGGATTGGGGTGGATCGGGCAGGGATCGGGGCTCAAAAACTCACGTTTGTAGTCTCTCTTCTTTCTTCTCTCTTCTTTCTTCTCTCTTCTTTCTTCTCTCTTCTTTCTTCTCTCTTCTTTCTTCTCTCTTCTTTCTTCAGCAGGAGTTGTGGTGTCACAGGCTACTGTGGCACCACAAGGCCCAGCACAGGAGGAGATCTGGCGTGTGACCGCACTGCAGGAATCCTCAGCAAGTGTGAGGACCCCTGCAGTGCGGTCAGACAGGTCAGATCCAGTTTGCAGACAGGTCACAGAGCGGTCACATCGCTGCTGTGACCTGTCATTGGTGGGATCGATGATCACATCGATCCCACCAATCAGAGGAGACCCTTGTTTTGCCGGTTGCTAGGCACCGGCCTAGTAATCGGAGCTCACTGCTCCGATTCCTAGGCAGGTCACCGGCAGGTCAGGAAGCAGGGCACAGAGCGGTCACACCGCTGCTGTGCCCTGTGATTGGCGCGATCGTCGATGACATCGATCGCGCCAATCAGCAGCTGCAGGCCCTACTGGGCCTGTCCTAGGCTCCGGCCTAGGATCGGTGCTATTACTGCACCGATCCAGGCAGGTACAGGCAGGGCACAGCGCGGATACACCGCGGCTGTGCCCTGCGATTGGCGCGATCGATGTGATCGGCGATCGCGCCAATCCAGGGGGGGTCTGCTCCTTTCTATGCCCAGGCCTAGGATCGAGTACATCGGTACTCGATTCTAGCCTGGGATCTCACTGTTTCAGCCCATCGGATTGGCTGAAACAGTGAGAAAGGCTGCGATTGGCTGTTCAGAATTGAACAGCCAATCACAGCGATCGGGAGTGAGGGTGGGCGGTGACAGACCCCGGGATGCCGGCGCCATCTCTCCTGAGGTAAGATGGCGTCGGAATTTTAATGCGATCATTGCGACTTAAGTCGCAATGTCGCATTAAAGGGCTGGACGTACTATCCCGTCCCCGGTCATACGGGCCCAGGTACCATGGACGGGATAGTACGTCCGATGGCAGTAAGGGGTTAAAGGAGACTAGGGCATCGGGGACTAGGTGATTGGTGAGTATGTACTCTATGTTATGTGTATGTACTGTATGTTGTATGTTCTGCATGTTTTTTTTATTACATTCAACACATTAGCCGAATGATGGGACCACTACTGTTCCATCATTGGCTAATGTGTCACTGTCAGTAAAGCAGGCATAGCTGGATGAGACTTGTAGTCCCATCGGACGATTCCTGCATACACACACACAGCCCCGGCAACCACTCTACACACGCGCACACACACATAGCCCGGCACACACTTACACGCACACAGTCACCGCCCACACACTTCCCTCCTCCCGTTCTGCAGCGTTTTATCTGCAGCAAAACTGCAGATCTTTTTTAGGCCTCTTTCACACTTCAGTCGTGCGACGTCCGCCAAAGAGTGAAAATGGCGGATCTGTCAGAAAAGTGTAAAAACGGATGCAAGCGGATGACTTTTCTGACGAATCCGTCATGAACTTGACAACTCGGAAAAAAAAATTTTGTACCCGGAAAATGCAGGTACGCATGTCCGGACCGAGGGGAGAGAGAGAGACCCCGGACAGTTTTGTCAGCATTTTCAATGGTTTTCTATGGAAGCGACGGATCCACTGGCGGATTCCGTCAAAGATAGATGCCAGCGGATCCGCCGCCCATAGGCGGCCATTATACAAAATGGCGGATGCGGCGGACCAAAAAAACGTTGCATTGGCGGATCCATCAAAAACGGACCTAACGGACGATCATCCGTCAAAATCCGTCACTAATGCAAGTCAATGGGAAAAAAGCGGATCCGCCAAAAAAAAATGGCGGATCCGTTTTATTCACATTTTGACTGATGTCGCACCACTGAAGTGTGAAAGAGGCCTTAGACCTGCGGTTTTGCTGCAGTTGTGCCCGACTCAATGCAAGTCAATGGGTGCAGAAATGCTGCAGTACCGCACAAAGAATTGACATGCTGCGGAAAATAAAACGCTGCGAATCCGCGCATTTTTTTCCGCAGCATGTGCACAACAAACCTGCGTTTGCCATAGATTTACATTGGTGGTGCACTACACTGCGGATCTGATGCGTTTCCTCGCGTCCAAAAATGCTGTGGAAACGCATCTAAATCCGCAACTGTGCACATACCCTAATACACATAAAATCACATCATTCCAAATGGCATTTAAGCGCTAAAACCAATGCTGTACAGTTTAAGTCCTTCAGGACTGGCTCATTTTTGGCTTTTTGGACAGATTTTTTTTTCCTTTTTATTTTTTTTTTCATCATAGCATTCTTAGAGTCATATTATTTTTATTATGTCATCATTTTAGCTGTGTGAAGGCTTGTTTTTCTGAGATGAGTTGTATTTATAAGTGGCACCATTTTGCGGTACATACATTATAACTTAAAAAAAAACTATTCTGCTGTTTATTGACGTTTCAAACACTATGCCATTCTCATGCTGCAAAATAAAGTGATATCACAAATGCGAAAAATCCAGTAGTTGCATAAATCTGGTTGAATACCTTACCCCTACACACTTATATTGTAGCTAGCAAATTCTATGCTAGTTTACAGTGCATGCGATCTGTCACCGTGGTGCCCTAGCTTAGTAGGTTAACTTTCTGGAGAACTTTTCATAATGTTGATGCTTCACAATTACCAAATGTCACGTTCCTATATGAAATTTTCTGTTTTGGTACAGAATTATTCATTGACAATAGTCTTTTCTATAGGGATTGCAAATCATAATCCTGAATAATTGGTTGATATTTGTGCATGCATATATTTCCTTTATAAAAAATGTGCAATCCTTTTACAGAGTGAAGAGCCATTCGGCCTACATCATGATTATGGGCCATCCTTTGCTAACCACTCTACAAACTGTGAGGAGTCTTCCATTTTCTACACACCTTGGTCTGCTTATACTGATGATATAAAGCCAACAGCTTCAACTCAGGTCAAGACCAAGTAAGTCAATACCGTACCACATGCACCTACTTAAGATCACCTGTTTATTATAATGACCAGGGCTGTGGAGTCGGTGTCCATTTTAGTGGAGTCTGTATAAAATGGACTTATCGTATTTTCTCCTTCGCCTCATTGGGGGACACAGACCATGGGTGTTATGCTGCTGCCACTAGGAGGCTGACACTAAGTTGAAACAAAAAGAGTTAGCTCCTCCCCTGCAGTGTACACCCTCATGCTGGCTCCAAGAGAACCAGTTCTTGCTTAGTGTCCGCAGGAGGCACACGGGTCTGGTCTTCAGACCAAAAAAAAAAATATTTTTTTATTTTAATTTTCAATTTTGTACTTTTTTTTTTTGCAAGAAGGGGCGACAGGTCCCTTAAAGGGCACCGATCTCCCCGCACCATCAACAGACGAGCACATGGAGTGTCGTCTCCATGTACCCTCTTCTGCAACCAGGCCTAATGCCAGACAACCAGCCTTGTCCCATCCTAAGGGCTCGAACCCATAGGATATACAGAGGCCCCCATTTTGGCGTCCGTGCAGCCCCCACTGCATCACCACTGTTAAAGCGGATGATGGAAGGAGGCGGACGGTCCCTCTCCACCTCCCTATCAAACGGATGGTGGATGGAGGGTTTTACCTACACCGTCCACGCTACAACACCTGACCTGCAGCAGAACAGTCGATTTTTCTACGAACCTCCGTATCCAGTGTGTAGCTGCCCAGGTCAGGATCAGCAGCAGGGCTCTTGTAGAGTGCGCGCGCTTTCTTCGGCGCTGAAGCCCAGTCATCCGCGGCGGCTACATGCCAGGACGTGCACCGATGGTGAGTGGATCCAGTCGGCAGTGCGCCTCTGCAGCGGGATCTTCAGCACTAACCAAATGCTGTCTGTGACCCTCCTCATTTCAGCCCCATGCTGATAGGCACAGCAGCTTCAGCCATGGCTTCCCTGTGTCCAAACCTCCCCTGGGTAACGCTCCAGCCGGCCGCAAATTTAGGTCTTGGCTTAGGCCTATTCACGGAGCATTATTGAGGCTCCGCCCACTGGATGACGTCATGCCAGAAGCCCCGCCCCCGAACTGACGCTTCCCGTTCACTGCAAATCTCGGAGCTCCACCCACCGGATGACATCACTCACAGAGCCCCCCTGAACTGACAATTCTCTCTCACTTCGAGACTTCCAGCCTCTGCAAATCCCGGGGGCCATCTTTGTCCACTCGGATTATCTCTCTATCAGGATGCAGGGGATTACATGCCAGAACGCTGAGCAATGCCCGGCAACACTTAAAAGGGCACATCAACGAGCACCAAGCTAGATCACTGGAAGGCGCTTGGTAGCATGGGGCCCTGGGTTCAAAATCCCTTCATGGAGGTTATCGGACCTGTAGCACCTACGGTAAGTGCTCTGACCCTGCGGCCCCATGGGTTTATCGTGTCAGGGGGTATTCTGTGGTACAGCCTCATTTTGCAGGGACTGGGATTGTAGACTGCACTACAGCCCCCCAAGTGGGGTTCGTCGCTGTCGCAGCCTATGGTGTCACTGGCGATACAGTCCCTTCATGATCCCTCCTCTATCGGTTCGGGTCTTCGCCAGCCTGCCTCAGATAACTCCTCCATCTCTAATGCAGTACGGTGGTTCAGTGGTTAACACTGCAGCCTTGTAGCGCTGGAATCCTGGGTTCAGATCCCGCCAAGGCTCATGTGAACTCGGTCAGCAGAGCGCGTTTTACGGCGAAAAATCCACAGATTGCAGAGGGGCGACAGATCCCTTCAGAGTTCCGTTCTTCCCAAACCCACAACAGGCAGGAAAGCGGAGGGTCTCCTCCATGTTCCCCCTCATGCACCTTTCTTGTGTATATGGCCATGCCGGTGTTGGTACAGGGTACCGTTCTCACTATAACAACAGATGGTAACCGGGAGTGCCGCCTCCTCCCACCTGAGCCATCCCCCTCTTGTTTTCCTGCGCTTGTCCGTTAGCCCTAACCCATCTAGTCTCGCCGGATACACTACGGTGGATAGGTGTCATGTGTGCATCGCCACGAAGATCGTCGCGGTTGCACATTCTGACTTCTCACAGCTGAGTTGCTGTTTCTTTGTGTTTGGCAGTTAGGGAGTTAATTCTGTCTGTGCTCAGTTCTGGGACTGGGTGCAGTTTCTCCCGGCTGCAATTAATTATTTGTTGATTGGTTTCCTTTAAATCTCTGGTTGTCTGTTTGGGAGTTGCCAGTGAAATTCTTCATGCAGACCACAGATAGGATTGTATCTGTATAGACTTAAGTTAAAGAGCTCCTTAGTTGTTTTAAGCTCACCTTGCTTAGAGTTTAATATCCCAGATCATTTATGTTCCTTCTGTGTTTGAGTGTGTATGCAAGTCTGTGTTTTCTCCAGTCTGTCTTATATTTCTAATCTGTGTATTTAGCAGAGATCAGCCCATATCCCTTTGGTGGTAATCAGAATCCTTCTTAGGACTGATTACAGGGTTCAGGGACTGATAGGAGACAGGGTTAGGCTGGAGACTTGGACCTCTGAACCATTATCAGTACCTCCAAGGTGAGGGATTAGTTAGGACCCCAGCTTAGGGTCAGGTTAGACCCCCGGTCCTCTTCTTTCCTGTGACAGTGTATCAAGTCCTCAAGATTTATCCTGAGTTCAACGGATATCGTGTCAGGTAAATCTATTCTTTATTTACATGCTGATGTTGCTAATCTATATGTTGTATAGAGTGTTGTTCTTTTAAGAATAGTTTACTGACATCGTACACATATCATAAGACCGCGTGACATTTTCACTGGCCCATAAAATTATTCCCAGTTGCCATGGATCCAGTAGCCCAGCTGGCTCTGCAGTTGCAGGGATTATCCATGGAGCTGACGGACATTAAGTCCAAAGTTTTGTCTCCCTCGGAGCAAACCAGATTTGAACCTAAAGTAGCTCTCCCGGACAGGTTCACTGGTGGGCGAGACAAATTTTTTACCTTCAGGGAAGCATGTAAATTGTATTTTCGGCTTCGGCCTCGATCATCAGGGAGTGAAGAGCAGAGAGTGGGAATTGTTATCTCGCTCCTACAAGGGGACCCTCAATCCTGGGCATTTTCCCTTCCTCGGGATCCCCGGCTCTACAGTCAGTAGATCGATTTTTTACTGCCCTGGGTTTGGTATATGATGACCCAGATCGGGTCTCTTGCTGAGACAAAATTACGTAAGATACAGCAGGGAGATCGTCCGGCGGAGGAATTTGCTTCTGAGTTCCGTAGATGGGCTACAGATACTCAGTGGAATGACCCAGCTCTTAGGAGCCAGTTTTGTCATGGGCTTTCTGACAAATTAAAGGACGTTTTGGCTCAGTATGATTCTCCTCCATCACTGGAGGCTGCTATGGCCCTGGCTATCCGTACTGATAGACGGCTCCGGGAGAGGTGCGAGGTAACTCCGCCCCCTGTTGTTACTCCACCTACTACTAAAGTCCCTTATGTTGAGGTTCCCTTGTCTGTTCGGAGGAGCCTATGCAGTTGGGAGGGACATCATTTCGTAGGAGGGGATTGGCGGTACGCCGCAGGACTAGAAGGTGTTTCTTCTGCGTGAAAGAGGGACATTTTGTTGGGGGATGTCCGTCCCGTGCCTTGTTGAACAAGAAGTCGCCGGAAAACTGTTAATCCAGGTTGTGTGGTGGACGACAATCTGGGAGTATGTATTTCGTCCGCTAGTTCTTCTCAGTTCCTTGTACCAGTGGAGGTGGTGGTTGGTACGAGAGTGGAGAGATTTTCTGTTCTTCTTGATAGTGGGTCCGGGGCTAATCTGGTTGACGCTCAGTTTGCTCAGGCTCAAGGTATGCATCTGAGTGTATTGGTCAAACCGATCCCTATATTCTCCATTGACGCCAGGCCTCTCGGCCAAGGTAGCTTTGTTCATGAGGTTCATAACATTGACCTTCGGGTAGGGGCAATACATAGGGAACTATTATCTTGTTATGTGTTGGAGGGTCTACCTACTCCTATTGTGTTGGGACTTCCTTGGTTGGTTAAACATAACCCTGTGATTAATTGGCAGTCCAGAGAGATAAGCCAATGGGGTGAGTTTTGCAAAAGTAACTGCATGAACACAGTCATCAGTGCGGTCGTGCCTAGTACTTTGCCTCCTTTTTTGGAGGACTTTGGGGATGTGTTCTCTGAGGAGGGGTGTCAGGAGTTGCCTCCTCATCGCGTGTATGACTGCTCTATTAATTTACTTCCTGATGCTAAGTTACCTAAAGCTAGGTTATATAACCTTTCTGGTCCTGAGAGGCAGGCTATGAAAGATTATATTTCGGAAAGTCTGGCCAAAGGGCATATTAGACCTTCATCTTCCCCAGTGGCCGCGGGGTTCTTCTTTGTGAAGAAAAAAGATGGAGGCCTACGCCCTTGCTTGGATTTCCGCGAACTTAATCGGATTACTGTTCGAGATCCGTATCCACTCCCTCTGATTCCTGATCTCTTCAATCAAATTGTTGGCGCCAAATGCTTCTCTAAATTGGATCTCAGGGGGGCGTATAATCTGATTAGGATAAAAGAGGGGGATGAGTGGAAAACGGCGTTTAACACGCCGGAGGGACATTATGAGAACCTTGTCATGCCTTTTGGTCTGACTACTGCACCAGCAGTATTCCAACATTTTGTTAATGACATTTTTCGTCATCTGGTGGGGCTGTTTGTGGTCGTATATTTGGATGACATTTTAATTTACTCGCCAGATCTTGTGTCTCACCAGGAGCATGTGAGACAGGTGTTGCAGATCTTGCGAGACAATAAACTATACGCCAAACTGGAAAAAGTGTGTATTCGCCGTACAGGAACTTCAGTTTTTGGGTTTCTTGGTGTCAGCCTCCGGTTTCCGTATGGACCCTGAAAAGGTGAGAGCAGTGCTTGAATGGGATCAGCCAGAGGATCTTAAGGCTCTGCAGCGTTTTTTGGGGTTTGCTAACTACTACCGGAAATTTATTTGTAATTTCTCATCTGTTGTCAAACCTCTCACTGACATGACAAGAAAAGGGACGGATTTTTCTAAATGGTCGGACAAAGCTTGCCAAGCTTTTTCCTCTTTGAAAAAATGTTTTGCTTCGGCACCCGTTCTCATCCAACCAGATGCATCACAGCCGTTCGTTGTGGAGGTGGACGCGTCTGACGTAGGGGTGGGTGCAATATTGTCCCAGGGTCCGTCCCCTGGTAAATGGCATCCGTGCGCTTTCTTTTCTAAGAAATTGTCGTCCGCCGAAAGGAATTATGATATCGGCAATAGGGAACTTTTGGCCATTAAGTTGGCTTTTAAGAATGGCGTCACTTTTTGGAGGGGGCAGTCCACCCGGTCACCGTCATTACTGATCACAAGAACCTGCTGTATTTGGAATCTGCTAAGCGTCTGAATTCCAGACAAGCTCGATGGTCGTTGTTTTTTACCAGGTTTAATTTTGTTGTCACTTATCGCCCTGGATCTAAGAATGTTAAGGCGGATGCCTTGTCTCGCAGTTTCCCAGGGGCCGGGAAAATGGATGACCCGATTCCTATCCTTCAGGAGGGGGTGGTAGTGTCGGCTGTATGTTCTGAGCTTGTGGAGGAGGTATTAGAGGTTCAGGGGGACGCCCCTGCAGGACCTCCAGGGAGACTGTTTGTCCCAAATCAGTTGAGACAAAAGGTTATTGAGGCACATCATAATTCTGCTTTAGCAGGACATCCAGGGAGTAAGGCTACTTTAGATCTCCTTTCTCGCCGGTTTTGGTGGCCTAACGTTAATAAAGATGTTTTAACTTTTGTCGCGTCCTGTGGGGTTTGTGCTCGCTCTAAGACCCTCATACCCGTCCGTCTGGGACCCTCTTACCCTTGAAACTTCCGGAGCGTCCATGGACTCATTTGTCTATGGACTTCATCACGGACCTTCCTCAGTCGTCAGGGAAGACTGTCATACTGGTGGTTGTTGACAGGTTCAGTAAGATGGCACATTTCATTGCTCTTCCTGCCCTCCCTATGCTAAAACTCTGGCGCAGGTGTTCATTGGGGAGATTGTGAGACTTCATGGGTTGCCTTCTGATGTGGTGTCAGATAGGGGGTCTCAGTTTGTGTCCAAGTTTTGGAGGGCATTTTGTTTACGTCGGGGGATGCAATTGTCATTTTCCTCGGCTTTTCATCCGCAGACCAATGGTCAGACAGAGCGTCTGAATCAAAGCCTAGAGACTTATCTTCGGTGTTTTGTCTCAGAGAACCAGGAGGACTGGTCTTCTTTCTTGCCTCTGGCAGAGTTCGCTCTTAACAACAGGCGGAGCGAGTCCACTGGTAAATCCCCGTTTTTTGGGGCATATGGTTTTCATCCCCAGTTTTGTACTTTCAATGGGGGGGGCCCTTCTGGGGTTCCTGAGGAGGAGCGTTTCTCGTCGTCACTTGCTTCAGTGTGGAGAGGTGTATTGAATAATGTGAGTGCTATGGGGAACCGTTATAAACGTATGGCTGATAGGAGGAGAGTTTCTGGTCCAGATCTTAATGTGAACGATCTGGTATGGTTGTCTACCAGGAATATAAAACTTAAAGTTCCCTCCTGGAAGCTGGGCCCCAGATTCATCGGGCCGTACAGGATCAGTTCCATAATTAATCCTGTGGCATTTCGTCTGGACCTCCCTCCTACGTTTAAAATTCATAATGTGTTCCACAAGTCATTACTTAAGAGGTACGTGGCACCAGTCATACCATCACCTCTACCTCCTCCTTCAGTGGTGGTCAATGGTAACTTGGAGTTTCAAGTGTCAAAGATCATTGACTCACGTCTGAATCGCCGGTCCCTTCAGTACTTGGTGCATTGGAAGGGGTATGGTCCAGAGGAGAGGACGTGGGTTCCTGCGTCTGACATTAACGCAGATCGTTTGGTGCGGACCTTCCACAGAACTCACCCGGGCAAACCTGGCCCTGAGGGTCCGGAGGCCCCTCGTAGAAGGGGGGGTACTGTCATGTGTGCATCGCCACGAAGATCGTCGCGGTTGCACATTCTGACTTCTCACAGCTGAGTTGCTGTTTCTTTGTGTTTGGCAGTTAGGGAGTTAATTCTGTCTGTGCTCAGTTCTGGGACTGGGTGCAGTTTCTCCGGCTGCAATTAATTATTTGTTGATTGGTTTCCTTTAATAAATCTCTGGTTGTCTGTTTGGGAGTTGCCAGTGAAATTCTTCATGCAGACCACAGATAGGATTGTATCTGTATAGACTTAAGTTAAAGAGCTCCTTAGTTGTTTTAAGCTCACCTTGCTTAGAGTTTAATATCCCAGATCATTTATGTTCCTTCTGTGTTTGAGTGTGTATGCAAGTCTGTGTTTTCTCCAGTCTGTCTTATATTTCTAATCTGTGTATTTAGCAGAGATCAGCCCATATCCCTTTGGTGGTAATCAGAATCCTTCTTAGGACTGATTACAGGGTTCAGGGACTGATAGGAGACAGGGTTAGGCTGGAGACTTGGACCTCTGAACCATTATCAGTACCTCCAAGGTGAGGGATTAGTTAGGACCCCAGCTTAGGGTCAGGTTAGACCCCGGTCCTCTTCTTTCCTGTGACAGTGTATCAAGTCCTCAAGATTTATCCTGAGTTCAACGGATATCGTGTCAGGTAAATCTATTCTTTATTTACATGCTGATGTTGCTAATCTATATGTTGTATAGAGTGTTGTTCTTTTAAGAATAGTTTACTGACATCGTACACATATCATAAGACCGCGTGACAATAGGTTGACGGGGACCCCAGTTCTGGTTTGGGTCACACGGCGCTTTTTAAAAGGTCAGCAGACTATAGAGGCGAGATACCTCTTCTCAGCAGCAGATGGAAGGAAGGGAGACACAGTCATTACTAGTGTGTAGGCGGAGCCCACACAGGATAGAACACCTCAGATTAAAAAGAGTGTTGACCGGCCCCTCCAGCTTGGGCTCCTCCTACTCCAGCTCTCCAGTCTAAAATTTGAGGTCACAGAGGATAGTCGCTGCTGGAGCAGCTCCTCAGAAGAATTTTTTATTTTTATCGGACAGGGACTTGGACCCCCGTGGTCTTGAGGTCTCGGGTCTCAGCGCTGCTGGACCCCCACCCCTCCCTTGGCGGATCTGCATTACCCTTTAAGGTGGTCCCTGCAGAACCCTGCCGGCCCTGGGGGATGAGGGTTGCTTCCCTGGCGGGGACGCAAACCGCGCTTCTGGGGTCACTGCGTTCCCTGCCCTGGGAGGGAAGCTATGGGCACAGCGCCACAAATCCCTGGGGGTCCCTGTGGCGCTCAGCTGGGTGAGTACTCATCATTTTAATATGTGTTTGAGTGCTTCCAGTGTGGTAACTTGTGTACTTTTGTCCGCAGGTGGATGCCTGCAGGACATGGGAGCGGGGCAGGAACGGAGAGCGGAGGAGTCGCGCGCTTTTTTGAAGCCGGCGGGGGGCGTGGCTTCGCGCTTTCCCGTCCTTTCGCGGGCAGGAAGCGCTCTGAGCACGCGCTTTACCCTGCCTCTCCTCTTCCGGCTTCTCTCCTTCAGCGCGGCGGCCATTACTGACAGCTTCCTCGGGCTCCTCACTCTCCGCTCCGCCCGACCGACCGAAGGACAATTAGCACACTGCACCGCGGCCAGCTGGGTGAGTCGCTTCTGCCTGTCAGGGCAGAAGCTTAACTCCCTCACCCACACAGCGCAGGACACCTTTCTGAGGCACAATTAGGTGGCAGACTGCGCTGTCCTGCAGCTGTTACCTCATAAGAGCCACCTTTTTTTGTCTGGGGCTCGCACACCCTTTTCATTAACAGAGGTTGTAGGGAGTCTGCAACATTAACCCCTTCTTAGGCGGTTAACCCTTAATTGGTGGACAGCTGGGGTAACTCTCTTTTTAAGAGCTTTAACCCTTCAGCGTTCGTTTTTTCTTTAAGAAACCACACTATTCTAGTTACTGACAGGTTTAACCTGCCATATACTGTGTGAGGGCATGTCAGATCAGGGTCCAGGAGGTTCGGACCGTCTCCCAGATCCGCTACAGGATCAGTCTCGCATATCTGACACGCAGACCTCGACGGCGTCAAGCGCAGCGGTCGGAGGTTTCAGTGATGTCAAAATGGAGGCCCTCGCTCGTTCTATTGATGGCCTGTCTGACCTTCTAGGTTATTGGGTGTCAGCTAGATCCTCTCATGGCAGGAAGCGACACAGGCCGGTGCCTTCCTTCCCACGTAGCGACTCGGAGATCTCGGGCATGGAGGGTTCCTCTTCAAGCTCTGATGGGGAGATGTCCGATTCGGATAAGGAGGATCGGCAGGGACACTCTGCCTCTCTTTTCGGCCGTACAGAGGCTTTTATTGGAGCCATGAGGGAGGCGTTGCAGTTACCGGAGGAGGTAACTAGACGTCCTGGTAAGTCGGCCCGGATGTTTCAGGAATCGCATAGGTCGCGATCAGCATTACCATCTCTGGATGAGCTTAATGGGGCAGTGGAGAAGGAACACGTGTGCCCAGATAAACGTTTTCAGGGGACACGGTTTTTTGAGACGCTGTATCCGTGTACGACGGAATTGATTGATAATTGGATTCCTTCTCCTGAAGTGGATGTCCCTTTATCCCAGCTTAGCAAATCCTCATTACTTCCTGTTAAAGGGAAGGCGAGTCTGCAGGATCCGCTGGACAGAAAACCGGAGATGGCAGCGAAATCCATCTACGAGGCCGCGGGTCATGGATTCAGAGCAGTGCTAGGATCCATGTGTGCTTGTAAAGCTTCCCTGAGCTGGTTAGACCGTCTACGGACGGCGTGGCAAGATGGATCCCCACTATCCGAGGTAGATGGGCTTTTCAAGTCATTGGAGGATGCAGCCCGATATGGCAGTGATGCAGGTTTGGATACTGCGTCACTGCTGTCCAGGGCGCAATCCTCGGCTGTCACAGTCAGGAGAGCACTGTGGCTTAGACAGTGGACCGGGGACGCGGTTTCCAAGCAAGGTTTGCTATCTTTAGCTTACAAGGGTGGTCAGTTATTTGGATCTGACCTCACGGAGCTGATTGCCAAGGCAAAGGCAAAAGAGACGGCTTTACCGCAGCGAAGAGCTGTGACTTCTGCGTCTGGCAGGCCTAGTGCCGGTAGTAGTCGGCGGTCCTTTCGGTCCAGGGGACGGTTCGGTCAGCCCTCTTGGGGATCGGGTCGTCCCTCTTTTTCGGGAAAAAAGAACTCTCAGAAATCCCGCACTCCCTGGAAACAGAGCTTCCGTCAGGACAAGCGGGAAGCTGACAAGAAGCCCGCTAAGGCGGACTGACGCCAGGGTCTCACTCGAGGACTCTCGAGTGGGGGGTCGTTTGCTCCAATTCAAACCGAATTGGGCTTCCCGCGTGTCGGACGCCTGGGTGACGCGGGTCGTGTCGGCAGGCTATTTTATAGAGTTTCTTTCTCGACCCCCAGACAGTTTTTGCCAATCTCGCATTCCGTCAGAGCCCGAGCTATTTGCCGCTCTACTGCGGGAGGTCGATTCCCTTCTGCAGAAGGGTGTGGTGGTACCGGTTCCGCCGGAGGACCGGGGAAGCGGGTTTTATTCCAACCTCTTTGTGGTCCCCAAAAAGGAGGACAAATTTCGCCCCATTTTGGATCTCAAAAGATTGAATCGGCATGTCCGCACCCGGAAATTCCGCATGGAGACGCTTCGCTCCGTTGTGGCGGCCCTGTCGCAGAACGACTTTTTGGTGTCAATCGACATTCGCGACGCTTATTTGCATGTTCCCGTCGGAAGGGCCCACCAACGCTTCCTTCGTTTTGCCATAGGTCAGGACCATTACCAGTTTGTGGCCCTGTCATTCGGGTTGGCCTCAGCACCCAGAATTTTTACAAAAATTCTGGCACCTCTCATGGCGATTCTTCGAAGACAGGGGGTTACGATTCTTCCCTACCTGGACGACCTTTTGATTGTGGCGTCCTCAAAGGAGGAGGCGGTGACGGCTCGCAATCTATCCCTTCAGCTCCTGGAGGACTTCGGGTGGCTGGTCAATTGGGAAAAGTCGTCTCTGGAACCGTCGCAGTCAATCCTGTTTTTGGGAATGCATTTCGACACGGTACGAGCAGTGGTGTCTCTGCCTCCGGACAAGCAAGCGAGTCTTCTTCGACATGTACAGGTTATGAAGTCTTCGACAGCAATGTCCCTTCGAAGGTGTATGCGCCTTCTGGGTTTGATGGTGGCGTCGATGGAGGCAATTCCGTTTGCCCAATTTCATTCCAGGGCTCCAAATGCTCATTTTGAACCGTTGGGATCGATCGCAGGTTTCACTGGATTGCAGTGTCATCATCTCCCACAGGGTGCGAGAGTCTCTAGGATGGTGGTTACGTCCGGAAGTGTTATCCCTGGGGAAGTCCTTCCTCCCTCCGAGGTGGTCGGTCATAACCACCGATGCCAGCCTGACGGGCTGGGGGGGTGTCTGGAACGATCTCTGGATTCAGGGAGTATGGTCGTTGGAAGAGTCTGTCCTGCCGATCAACATCCTGGAATTGAGGGCAATTTTCCTTTGCCTCCAACACTGGACGGTCCCTTTAAGCGGTCTACCAGTCCGAGTGCTGACAGACAACGCGACGGCGGTTGCGTATATCAACCATCAAGGTGGGACGAGGAGCTTCAGGCTCATGATGGAGGTGTCTCGGATCCTGGTATGGGCCGAGGCCAGGGTGCCAGCCATCTCTGCGATTCACATTCCAGGAGTTCAGAATATCACAGTGGACTTCCTCAGTCGCGAAAAGATGGATCCCGGAGAATGGAGTCTTCATCCGGAAATTTTTGCACTGCTGTGCTCCCGTTGGGGAACTCCCCAAGTGGATTTGATGGCATCCAGGTTCAATGCCAAGTTACCGACGTTCATGTCCAGGTACAAGGATCCGAAGGCTGTAGCGGTGGATGCTCTGGTGGCTCCGTGGGACCAATTCGAGCTAATCTATGTGTTCCTGCCGATATCCTTACTTCCCCTGGTGTTGCGTCGGATCAGACTGGAGAGAGTCCCGGCTATGTTGATAGCCCCAGATTGGCCAAGGAGGACGTGGTTCTCGACGCTGGTGTCGCTTCTGGCAGCGCCTCCACTTCCACTCCCTCTTCGCCCGGACCTGTTAACCCAAGGGCCCGTTCGTCACCCGGACCTGAAGTCTCTGCGTTTGACGGCGTGGCTCTTGAGACCGAAATCTTGATCCGTCAAGGTTTTTCAGGCGAAGTCATTGCCACTCTGCGAGCTGCCAGAGGTCCGGCTACTACTAGGATTTATCACAAGACTTGGGAAGCCTTCTTTTCGTGGTGTTCGGGTTCTTCTAGGAACCCGAGGATTTTTTCCATTCCCAATTTGTTGGCCTTTTTACAGTTCGGGCTGGACAAGGGTTTGGCAGTTAGCACTCTGAAGGGTCAGGTTTCTGCTCTGTCCTTGCTGTTTCGGAAGGCTATCGCCTCGCGTAGGGACGTACGTTCCTTTTTTTTGCTGGGCAACCCGTCAGTTTCCGCCGCGGAAGGCGCTTGTGTCTCCTTGGCGGCTCAATCTTGTCTTGGAGGCTCTTCAACATGGGCCTTTTGAGCCTATGGACTCTGTTAGCCTTTCTTTGCTCTCTTGGAAGGTTGCCTTCCTAGTGGCGGTCACTTCTTTGAGAAGGGTTTCTGAGTTGGCGGCTCTTTCTTGCTCGCCTCCTTTTCTGGAGTTTCACCCGGATCGCGTAGTGCTTCGCACACGGGACAACTTTTTACCTAAGGTGGTGTCACAATTTCATGTTAACCAGGATATTGTGCTGCCTTCGCTCTGTCCGGAGCCGAGGAATGCGAAGGAACGGGCCTTGCACACATTGGATTTGGTGCGGGCTTTGAAGTTCTATTTGTCTATTACTCAAAGTTTTCGGAAGTCGGATTCTCTGTTTATGATTCCAGCAGGTCGTCAACGTGGTCAACGGGCTTCCAAGGATTCTATAGCTCGTTGGATTCGGTCGGCCATTTTAGAGGCTTACCGACTTAAGGGCGAACCTTGCCCGATTAAGATTCGAGCTCACTCCACGAGAGCTGTGGGTTCATCGTGGGCCTTTCATCAAGGGGCCTCGACAGCTCAGCTCTGCCGGGCGGCGACCTGGCGCTCTGTCCACACATTTACGAAATTTTATAAGGTGGACGTCAGTGCTTCCGCTGATGCGGCCTTAGGACGTAGGGTCCTGCAGGCGGCTGTAGTTTAAAGTTCTTGTGAACTTGTATTTAGCGCTAGTTGCGCATTTATTTAAGTTGTTGGGAATCTGCCTCTGTTAGTTTTTTGCCCACCCTTAATTTCTGGACTGCTTTGGGACGTCCCACTAGTAATGACTAGTGTCTCCCTTCCTTCCATCTGCTGCTGAAAGACGGATTTTGGTAAGACCTTACCTGTAAAATCCTTTTCAGCGAAGGAAGGAAGGGAGACACAGATCCCTCCCATGGCAGAAGTGTGTTGTTGTGTTTTCAGATGCGGCGTGACCCTTCTCTGATAGCGATTATCTGGGCTGAGGTCGGCGCGCTAAGGCTCTGTTCCAGCATTGCCAGCTCATCGCAGTGGTCAGGTTCAGTTAGTAGTACCTGGGACTGTGTGGTTTTTTCTGTTATATGCATAACCTGTCTTCTTGTTTTTTATCTGAAGTCCTTCAG